>CANXYC011000660.1:0-36822 GCA_948193065.1 Aleurites moluccanus | reverse complement strand
TAAAACATAAATTAACAACTTTCATATTTTACACTTTACCCAAATATGTCTTTAAGAGCAAGTAATGGCCAACACTGAATTCTGCTGCAGTCAAAGCAAAATTTCTGAAATTTCCAAACTTCTCATTAAAATTTTAAAATTCTCTAAACAAAATAAAATTGATAATTACACTTCAAAAATGGCAGATATTACAGTTGTGCTTCCTCAGACGAAAAAAGTAGAACAATTTCAAGAAAAGGAGAAGACAAAAGAGGTCCAACAGATTCCAAAGATTTCAATACAATCACAATCTCAAGAGACACCATGGCAGACAAGTGTTTATCTAAAAACACAGAGTCAACCTATAGAAGAGATGCTGGAAGAACAACTACCGCAATTGAGAATATCAACTAGGCCTAAAAAGCCAAATCTCAAGTATGCCAATATTGCACTCGTGGAAGAAGAAAGAGAGATAACATCTTATGAAGAGGCATTGTGGAAGGTTGAATGGAGAAAAGCCATGGAAGAAGAGATCAAAGATTTTTTTGAGAGTCAAACTTGGGAATTAGTTCCAAAACCCAAAAACGTGAAACGCATATCTTGCAAGTGGGTGTATAAGATCAAGACTTGTCCAGATGGATCAATTGAATGATTTAAAGCTCGGCTGGTGGCACAAGATTTTTCATAGCAATATGGACTAAATTATGATGAGACATTTAGTCCAGTAGCCAAGATAGCAACAGTTCATATTTTGCTAGCACTTGCTACAAGTAAGTCATGGAACTTATGGCCAATGGATGTGAAAAATGCCTTTATGAATGGAGAGCTTGATAAGAAGTATTCATGGAGCAACCAAAAGGACTTGAGAACAAAATCTATCATAATTATGTTTGTAAATTAAAGAAGGCATTGTATGGGTTAAAACACTCCCCCATAGCTTGGTATAGTAAAATTGTTAAGTTTCTCATTCATAGTGGTTATACAATTGCCCCAGTAGATTCGAGCTTATTTGTCAAAGCTCAAGAAGGGAAGCTAGCAATAATCTTAGTTTACATGGATGATCTTATCATAATTGGAGATAACGAGATAGAAATCCAACAAATAAAAGAGGATATGTCAATTCGCTTCCAAATGAAAGAACTTAGAGAGCTAAATCATTTTCTAGGATTGAAAATAGAACGCACAAAGGAAGGGATTTTCTTATGCCAACAAAAGTCTGCTAGAGATCTTCTCTAGAAGTATGGTATGCTAGATTGTAAACCTCTTACTCTTCCAATAGAGATGAACTCCAAACTGAGTGTAGAAGTAGGAAAAGACTTGGAGGATTCTATAATGTACCGACAGATAGCTGGTAGTTTAATTTATCTGATACTTACAAGGCCAGATATTGCATTTGCAGTTAGAATTGCTAGCCGATTCATGCTCACTTGGAGACAGTTCGGAGAATTTTAAGATACGTCAAAGGAACACTTGATCTCGGTTTATTCTACAAGAGTGGAATACCTTGCAAAATGGAAGGATATTGTGATGTAAACTATGTTGGTGATTATGACACACGAAGGTCAACTACTGGTTATGTGTTCAATCTAGGTTCCGGAGCTGTTATTTGGTGCAATAAAAGACAACCAACGGTGTCCCTTTCAACAACAGAGGCAGAATATCGAGCAACAACTATGGCAGTACAAGAAAGCACTTGGTTAGCATAATTAATAGAAAATTTATATCAACCAGTAAATTATCCGATTCCGTTACATTGTGATAATCAATCAACAATTTGTTTAGTTGAAAATCCAGTCTTTCATGCAAGAACAAAGCATATAGAAGTGCAATATCACTTTATACTAGAAAAGTCTCTAGCAGGAGAGATAAAGTGATTTAAGTAACGACAGAAGATCAACTAGCAGATATTTTCACCAAGGGGCTTAACAGTAAAAAGTTAGAAAAATTTTGAAAGCAACTAAAGATGATATCAAGAATAAATCTCAAAGAAAGAAATTAGTAATGAGGGGGAGTGTTAAAAATCATTACTAATTTAACAATGATTATCATTATTCTAATCTATATTTAACATGTTTCTGTTAAAAGTTAAGTTTTAAACCTAAGATTCATATTAGTTTACTATATTTTATGTTTTATTTTTAGGATAAGAATTATGTATAAATACTTGTAAATTCTTCATTTAAAAAAAAGCAATAAAACAATAAAACAATTTAATTGCAATTGTTTTCTTTTATTCCACTTGTTAAAAGTATTATTATTTAGTTATATATAAAAATCTCTAAAACACGATGGGTATGTTTGAATATTTTTAAAAAAGAAAAAAGAAAATGAAAAAGAGATAAAGATGAATGGCATAAATTTGGTCAAAGGGTGGCTGAGGATCTCATGAGAGGGGAAAGAGAAATATCAATATTAGACATTCTCTCCTATAAGAAAGCTTTTGCCTTTAATTTGGTGAACCAATTGTATGCATTTCTTATGTGCCTAAACATTTAATTTTTTTATTAAATTACTATAATACCCATGAAATTTATCACAATAAACATTTTAGTTATTATTATTATTATTATTTTGTTCTTGTTAGTTAGGTTATCTTTGGATTAACTTATGAGTCAATTGAGATTAAATCTTTTCTTAGGAATCATAATCTAGTTTCTTACCCTAACCGTTGTCTCTCTCTTTTTGTCCCTCTTTTCCTCTTTCTTCCTTACTCCTCTTATTTCCTTCATTCTCCACTATCGTCTGTGTCTCTATTAAATCCGTCGTTCTCCCTCTTCCAACTTTGTTATCTCTTTTTCTGCTTGATACTGATTACTTGAAGACAGTGTAAATTACCTGAAGACAATGCAATATCTATTTTGTCTTGGGTTGTTCGTTATTGTTTTGGATAAGATTTTGATGTTAGATATAGGTTTATTGATTTATTTATGTTTATATTTATTTTGTTTGTGTGTCATCCATTTGTGGATGTTGGATTATTTTTCTTTATAGAGGTTTGTTTATATCTCCTATATAGAGAGAAGCTTTCGTCTAGTTTTAAACAGATTGGACTCATCAAACGACTTGATGTCAATTTCGAGTGGAATGTGTTTCCCGCCAATATGCCAATTATAGCTGCTGAGCTAAATATTATTGCTTACTATAATGTAGTTTCTTACCCAAACCGCTGTCTCTCTCTTCTTGTCTCTCTCTTCCTCTTTCTTTCCTTCCTTCTCCATTATCGTCTTTGTCTCTACTAAACCCGTCGTTCTCCCTCCCTCAACTTTGTTATCTCTTTTTCTGCTTGATACCGATTACTTTAAGACAATGCAGATTACCTGAAGACAATGCAATATCTATTTTTTCATGGGTTGTTTATTATTGTTTTGAATAAGAATTTTGCTTTTAGATATAGTTTTATTTTATTTATTTATGTTTATGTTTATTTTGTTTGTGTGACTTCTATTTGTGGATGTTGGATTGTCCTTCTTTATGGAGGTTTGTTTATATCTCCTATATGGAGAGAAGCTTTCGTCTGGTTTTGAATAAATTGGACTCATCAAACGACTTGATGTCAATTTCAAATGGAACTTATTTCCCGCCGATATGCCAATTACAGCTGTTGAGCTAAATATTATTACTTACCATAATGTAGTTTCTTACCTAAACTGTTGTCTCTCTCTTCTTGTCCCTCTCTTCCTCTTTCTTCCCTTCCTTCTCCATTATCGTCTTTGTCTCTACTAAACCCATTGTTCTCCCTCCCCTAACTTTGTTATCTCTTTTTCTGCTTAATACCAATTACTTGAAGATAGTGCAGATTACCTGAAGACAATACAATATCTATTTTGTCTTGGATTGTTTGTTATTGTTTTGAATAAGATTTTGATTTTAGGTATAGTTTTATTTTATATTATTTATGTTTATGTTTATTTGTTTGTGTGTCTTCTATTTGTGGATGCTAGATTGTCCTTCTTTATAGAGGTTTGTTTATATCTCCTATATAAATAGGAGCTTTCCTCTGATTTTCAAAAAATCAGACTCATCAAACAACTTAATGTCAAGTTCAAATGGAACGTGTTTCCCACTGATATGCCAATTACAACTGTTAAACTAAATATTATTGCTTTGATAACTTGGTCAATGAAGTTTAGGGGTAAAACTCATTTTATATTTATTTTGATTGTAATTTTTTCAATTACTTTTCTCAAAATGTATCATTCTTTTTTATGAATGAAAGACTCATTTTTTATCAAAAAAAAAAATTTGACAACAGCGTTTTTGAAAGATTTTCAACTCCTATTTTGCAAATTTAACTCTATTTGGGGCAAAAAATTAAAATTAGAATTGAGATTTTTAATTCTAATTCCAATTTTCTATAATTATTATTGTATTGAAATTGTAATTCCAATATTTGTTTCACAAAAAAAATTAAAATTGAATAAAGATTAGTGACGATGAAGTGGCGGTGACAATGGTGGTGGATCATCATTGTCGGTGGTGTGGATCGTCAACAATGGTGGTGGAAGTGGTGGTGAATCTCTGGCGGTGGCGGCAATAGTGATGGTGATGGTGGCGATAGATTATCGGAGATGGGGGTGGTGGTGGACCACTAGCAGTTGTGGCAGCGACAATGATGGTGGTTTGGATGGTTATAGACCGTCAACAGTGACGGTCTGATAATCCGTAGTTACAGGCGTTGACGGTCCGGCAAGTCCATTGTCGATGATGATGGGAGAGGAGATGACAATAATTATTCTGGAATTATAATTCTTATGAGTTAAAAATAAAATTATAGAATTATTTTTCTAATTATATTATAATTTCATGAAATTATAGGTAAAATTTCAATTTCAATTTTAATTTTAGGTGGTTGTCAAATATTGAAATTAAATTTTAATTTCAATTCTAATTTCAATTTCAATTCCAAACTCTCCAAACGAATCATTAAGGTTTTTAGTATCCGTATAATAAATTTTAAATTAGTATATGATATACACGAAAAAATTAATTATAGTATGAAAAGTTCTAAACAAGTTTTAGAAATAATATTGAATTATTTTAATTGTAATTCCTATATTAGTTTTCATTGCCCTTTAAACTGAATCTAGAGACTTTTTATACTCATAATAGTTTAATTTGAGGATCTCAATTACAAGATTTCATAAAATTAGAAATTAAATTCTAAAAAAAAAAAAAAAAAAAAAAACTATAAAATCTTCTATAAGATTAATGAATTTATTATAATGTAGAAATAGATAGTGGGAGGACTGGAAATGACATGTTTGTTTTGGGCAAATTGGTAGTTGCTGAATAGAATTAATTGACTAGTCATTAAAGAATAGAGGTCCCTTAGTTTTTAAAGAGAGGGGACCTAAATTCCTATCCAAAACAATTGAAAAAGAAAAGTAGGGTAACCTAATAAATGGAATAAAAGATAACATTTTTCAATTATTAGATTGAAGATTTATACAAGGTAATTGAATTCTGATTATTCCAATTCCAAAAATACAAATTCAAGAACATACTTACTAGGATACTAGCTGATATGTTCAATATAAATTTATCCAATTGCTTTTTCATTAATTACATAATTTTTATATATGAAGGAATAAAAGTAAATTCCTTAAATCCTTTTTTTTTTATATGCAATTAAAACCTTTTTTTTTTTAGCATTGAAGAATAATTGAACTTTCACTGTTATAGGACGTTTGGATATTTAATTAGAAAACCCAATTATCATTTAAAAATATATTCGTCAATAATTAAAAAATTATTGAAAGAGTGTTTAAATTTTGATTAATAAAAAAAGATAAAAATGCAAATACTAACATGGATACACTTCCTGAAGAAGTAAAAGTGCCTGAAATTAATAAAAATAAAGAGATACTAATAAATTATGTTGGTTCTGAAAAAAGATGGAATCGATATGAAATGGTTATGGACTATTATTTTGCATATAATATAGCATTAAATATTATGAATGAAAATGATGGTCTTGAACCATAATCTGTTTAAGAATGTCGAAATAGAATTGATTGGCCAAAATAGAAAGATGCAATATAAGAAGAATTGAATTCTCTTGAAAGACGTAAGGTTTTCCGACCAGTAGTTCAAACACCTGAAGGTATGAAACTAGTAGGATACAAACGAATATTTGTATGAAAAAGAAATGAGAAAAATAAAGTTGTGAGATACAAAGCAAGACTTGTTGTACAAGGTTTTTCGCAAAGACTTGGAATTGATTATGAAAAGACATACTCTCCTGTGGTGTATGCAATAACATTTTGATATCTTACTAGTCTAGCAGTTCATGAAAAACTTGATATACACCTAATAGATGTAGTCACAGCTTATCTGTATGGCTCAATTGATAATGATATTTATATGAAAATCCCTGAATGATTTAAAATGTCAGAAAAATATAATTCAAGTTCATGAAATATTTATTCAATTAAATTACAAAAATCTTTGTATGGATTAAAACAATCCGAGCGTATATGGTATAATCGTCTCAGTGAATAGTTGTTAAAAGAAGGTTATAAAAATGATCCTATTTGTCCATGTGTTTTTATAAAGGAGTTAGGATCTGAATTTGCCATAATCGTTGTATATGTTGATGATTTGAATATTATTGAAATTTCTGAAGAATTTTTAAAAGCAGTAGGCTATTTGAAAAAGGAATTTGAAATGAAAGATTTAGGAAAAATAAAATTTTGTCTCAGTTTACAAATTAAACATTTAACAAAAGGAATTTTATTCATCAGTCAACATATACACAAAAGATATTTCAACGTTTTTATATGGACAAATCACATTCTTTGAGTAGTCTAATGGTTGTTCGATTACTTGATGTGAATAAGGATCCTTTCCGGCCTCGAGAAGATAATGAAGAAATTCTTGGTCCTGAAGTATCATATTTTAGTGCCATTGGTGCATTAATGTATCGTGCTAATAATACGAGGCTTGATATTTCTTTTTCTGTCAATTTGTTAGCAAGATATAGTTTTTCACCAACCCGAAGACATTGAAATGACATTAAGCATATATTGCGATATCTTCAAGGAACTATTGATTTGGGTTTGTTTTATGCTAGTGATTCTAGACCTCAATTAGTTAGTTTTGCAGATGCAGGATACTTATCTGATTCACATAAAGCTTGATCTCAAACGGATTATTTATTCACATGTGGCAATACAACTATATCTTGGCGTTCTATTAAGCAAATAATAATTGCTACTTCTTCAAATCATACAGAAATAATAACAATTCATAAAGCAAGCCGAAAATGTATGTGACTAAGATCAATAACCCAACATATTCGTGAATCATGTGGTCGATCTTCCAATAAAGAAATTCCAACAATAATATATGAAAATAATGCAGCGTGCATTGCTCAATTAAAGAAATAATATATTAAAGGTGACAGAATAAAATATATTTCTTCAAAAATTTTCTTTACACGTGATCTTCAAAAGAATGGTGAAATTAATATTCAACAAATTCGTTCAAGTGATAATCTAACAGATTTATTCACTAAGGCATTACCTACTGCAACTTTTAAGAAATAAGTCCATAATATTGACATGCGACGCCTTAAAAATTTTCAGTGATATTATAATTAGGGGGAGTTTAGCACTGTATTCTTTTTTCCTTAACCAAAGATTTTGTCCCATTGGATTTTCCTTGGTAAAGATTTTTAATGAGACAGTCTTTGCAAAATGGACATCCAATGTGGAGTATTATAAATATATATAATATGGATGTCCTTTTAACTATCCCACTATCCCATTACTTGGTATATTTATTTGGTGCATTGATGTCCTTTTAACTATCCCACTACCCCATTACTTGGTGTATTTATTTGGTACATTATGTTTAGCTTTATATGTCATTTATAAGGTTTAACTTATGGTAAATTTATATTTTGTAACTTATAGTAGAGATAAACCCTATAAATAGGGGTTCCTATTACTTTGTATAACACACCAAAAAGATAATAGAAAACTCTCTCTTCTACCTTCTTATTATTATTCTTATTTTTGTTTTTATTTTTGTTTTTGTTTTCTTTATTTTTCATAACACTGCAGTGTTTCCCTCATCTTTTTTCTCTTCCCTTCTATATTCCGAGAATCAAAAACATTGTTAGTGATCAATATAAACTGAATTGCTTAATCTTTATCAGTGTTTTGAAAATCAAATCGAACAGTTTGATTTAACAGAAAAAATTAAAAATCGATTAACGGTCAGTTTGGTTCACTTTTAATTATCCGTCCCTCAAAAATTGGATCAAAACTCGATAATCCGATTGGATAATCAAATTAGATTTTTTAGATCAGATGAGTGAGTTTTTTTTTTCTTAATTTTTTAATTAAAACAGCGCAATTTTAATTTTGAAATTCTTTTTAATTATAGTTTGGTCAAAACAATGTCATTTTGAGAGATACAAAATGAAGCAGTTTTTATTTTGGCAATATTTGAAACTTTTCGGCTTTAAAACTTATGCTTTTTTGCTTTTATTATTATTATTATTATTATATTAGTTGTATAAATGAAATATATCATAATAATAAATTAATAATAATTAACATTATTATAATATTATCTAAAAATTAAATAATTATTTATATTATAATAAGTCAAAATTTAAAACTCATCAAACTAATATTAAATTAAAATAAATAATTATAAATTTAATTAAATTTATATAAAATTAAATAAATTAAAATACTAAAATAGTATATAAATTTTTTAAAATAAAAGTGAATAGAAATAATGATAAAAAATTGAATTGAGCAAAAATTATATATATAATTTTATTTTATTTTATTTTTCATTTTTTTATTTATAAAAATTAAATTAAATTTAAAAAATAAAATTAAAAATTAATATTAAACTAATTAATATTTACAGATTAATTTTTTTTTCTAATATATAATATTAATTTAATTACTTTCAATTTAATTCGGTTCGACTCCGATTAAATTTCTGATCCTATGACTTTCTACTTTCACCAAATCTTCGATCGATTCGGGTCTGAAAATATTTATTCTTATTGGTAAGCGTTATAATTTGTTTCAGTCAACGAAATGCTATCATTATACATTTCAATTCAATTTAACTTTAATCTCAAAATAAATTAGAGTCATTTATATGAATTTTTTATTTTCATTTTTTGATAAATATAATTTATCTATAAAAATATATTATCTAAAATTATTTACAATGAAAATAAAAGATCCATATAATTTACTCCAATTAATTTTGAGATTAACATTATACAACTACATATTTTTCGCTCAAAAGGATACTATTATTCATATGATATTGGTGACAACAAGAACATATATGGAAAGTAGCCAAATGGGCAATTCACATGAGCAGGGCCGAAATTACATCTAGGCAAAGAAAGTCATAACCCTCCAGGCTCTGCAATAGTTGATTAAAACTAATGTATTTAAGTTTTAAAAATTAATATTTTCAATATATGATTCCTCCATGTATATATTTTGAGCCAATAAATATACAAAAAACATATTCCATTATTTTTTTTATTTAACTTTGAATACAAAATCATTTTGTATAAATTAAACTCAAAATTGTGAAAGCCAATAAATATATATGAATCCATTATTTTTTTAAAGTTTTGAACTTAAAAATCATATTATATAAAGACTACCTGAAATAAAAAAATTTACAATAAACTCTTGATCCTTTTAATAAGAAACGCTAGCTCCACCTCTGCACAAGAGACAACTTGGTTATACATAATAGGTTAAGATAATTAGATATTCCATTATGTTGCTGGTTGTTTATGTTAGATAGTTATCCCACATTGGAAAATTTGAGATGTCACAAGGTTTTAAAGCTTTTATTGAACATGAGAATTAAATTTAATTGTTGGAAAGTTTTAGAGGGAAATTAAAATTAGGTTTGAAATTTTGATTTATTTAAATAGTCAAAAGATGGGGTTTGGATTTGATTTCAAATAAATATTTTTATCCAAAAATTATGTCTATTTAATTAAATGTTGTGTTTTTTTTTTAAAAACATTTAAGGTATTATAAATACCTGTTATTTCTCTTCAGAAAATAATTAAGTAAAAAAAAACCCTAATAATATTCTCTTCTTCTTTCATATTCCTACAAAAATTCTTAACTCTGTTCTTGAAAAAATTACAGATTTTGTTATCTCTAATCTTGTCTGGCTTTGCAAATCTTAGAAGAAATGTGTCATAAACCAGCAGCAACATAATGGGGGCACAATTTCCTTAAGGATAATAAATATATGATCAAAGCCTTCTTGCTTTGTAAAACAGTACATCTAGTTTTCTAACAGTTTAAACAACATATGATCCTCTTCCACTCCAGTTTTATCTCCGGTGACTGAAACTCAAGTTTCTGCAACTTTATCCACTCTCCTTCAACAATCTCAACCGAAGTAAATGATCGCCGCGTGCCTTCAGACTCCAGTTTCTACTATGAGATTTCGCTATTGATGAAGCTTCTATTGGCAGCTCCTTGTTTATCATCAATTTTAACTCTGAGAACAATAGCCCCATTTAGGTATATAGTTCTTGTCAGCACCAGCTACAATCATTTTTCGAAGTCCATTTCCATAAGCCAGCTCTTTATGCATATGGGCAAACACAAATCAGAGGGATTTTCAACTTGGTGATCACTTTTAAGCGGGCGCTTGTGCTAGATCTGTACCAGAGGATGTTCCTGTAAACATTGTAGAGGTGAATATATTATTCTATAAGATCGACAAATAAATTATATCTAATGAGAGAATTTTAATTTTTTTTCCCTATGCTGCTGTGATTCATCATCATGCTCCTTCAAGTTGCTAATCATTTGAAGCCAAACTACGTACACGGAACAATCACATCAAAGCATAGATACTTATAACCACTAGCCCCTGAATTCCAAAAAGAGCACAGAAAAAAATAAAGCTACCTGGATCACCATGATCATCACCTCCCAAGGGCGAAGCCAGGATTACAAATTGGAGAGCCAAAAAGGCAAGAAAGATAAAATCATTCAATCTATTAAAATGGTACATGACATTCCTTCATATCACTAAATCCATCTATAATTGTGTATGTAGTAATTGCAACAACAGTTTCTTTCTCAATATACAAAATAAGAGAACAACAATTCATTCCAAGTCTAAAAAGGAAAAACAAATAGCCCAAGTTGTATATCACTAATGTATATCTTGTGGCAAATATATACATATAAGCAGCATAGCAACGAAGACGATCATCGAAGGACGATAATATCTCATTTACCTATGTGCTAATCATATAATGTTTCCCCTCAAAATGTTAGCAGTGATAGCATTCATTTCAGTGAAGATAGAAGAAAGAATTCTTGTATTTTAAAATTCTCAATGCACAAACCTCAATTAATGTAACATGGATATAATCTTTGACATGGGGGCTACAATGCCAGCTTTTCTAAAATTATTGAAAATAGTCAACATTACATTATTTTTTTACTTCGTTACCGAAACAAAAGCACCTCCATGCACATATCCAAGCAAAGGATTGGATTCCATACAAATGTTGGTTTTGGAACAGGAAAAATTATCTCCATTCTCATTCCATTTCTAAAGGAAACAAAATGTGTTCCAAGTATATTATAATTTTATTGAGCCTATTCTTGAAAATAGGCTCAATATTTAGTTTTCATTTCAGTTCCCATCAACACCAAATTTTCTTTCTAAAATTTATTTTAACCCAATTTTTATTTGGGAAAATACAGTTTCAGTTTTAAGTACCCATACAATCAAGTTCAATTTAGTATGAGATTAATATGTAATAGCTAATTATTGTATGATAGATTTCAGAGTGAAATTTTATATATGCAGTTGAATTTTTTTAATTATAATTATGCATCAATTATTAATATCCATGAACATTAAATCCATATTTTTTTTTTAACTCAATAAAAAATTCTTTATACTCTTATTGTCAGGATTTTATAGAACAAGGTATAATTTTAGCAAAATCCTTAAAGAGAGGCATGAATGATGTAGGATGCCATATAATCCTATTAATTGAGCTTGAATAAAGCTTCAAGCCAATTGCTGTTTATGGTTGCTAAAAAGAAGTTGGCTTGCATTTCATGAGTTATAGAATAAGACAACTTTCCTAAAACTTAGCAATCATAAACCTTCCATTTCACGTAAGAGTCAGAGATACCAAAAGCAATATTCTAGAGATCTGAAAAGCCCTACAGCAGCAGCAAATGACAATATGGCATCAACAATTACAAACAACAAACAGACACCAGTGGGAAATAAAATCGTAACATCAAAAGCTAATAAACATGTCGAAAACAAAAAGAATCAGTAAAAAGACAGAGAATCACCAAAGAATCAACTGTTTTTTTCTTTAGGCTATGTTTGTTTTGATGGAAATGGAAAGAAAAGAAGGGAAATGTGTATAATTTCCTTTATTTGGTTAGCCAAAAAGAAAAGAAAAGAAAAAAAATAAGAGGAAATTACATTTTTTCATTTAAATTTTATAGAAAAAATAATTTCTCTTAATTTTAGAGAGAAATCAAAAGATAAAAAATATAAAAAATAAAAATTACAAAAATATTCATTTATTTATTCTTGTTATTTCTTTTTTATAAGATTAAAATAATAATTTTCTCTTTATTTTTTTCATTCTACAAATAAAAAATTCACACAAAATAAATAAAATTAATATTTTATTTTTTCTCTTCATTTCTCTAATTTTAATTTCTTTCATTTTTTCTGCACAATCACTACATCAAACATAGCCTTAGGGATTTGGCGCAAAGGGAAGCAGCGAGGAAGATAAAAAATGAGAGACAAACATCAAGTATATTTGGTATTCAAAACTGTGCCATTTTCAAAGTCAAAAAACGACACCGTTTATATATATATATTTCAAAATTTCGGAGGACTTGTCAGCACATAGCTACGCGTACGCCCAATCTTTTCCACAAATGTCATTGAAAAAAAAAAAAAAAAAGGAATAGCGAGGGACATCTTATATCTACCTACCTAAATACTTGGGCAAATAGTTCACGGAATTCGAACCAACTGAAACTAAATCCACAACCAAAAGCTCTGATATAGCTAGACAAATTAGTCAATTCAACCTCCACAATTCAAACACATATCTCCCCCAAGATTTTTAAGGGATCCACACATGATCCCACTTATTCCACAAATCCCACCAAAATAAGGATCTAACCGCCACAATTCAACTATAAAATGGTTGATCGAGTTGAGAGGTAATGTTAGTGTATTTTACATAATAGTTCTTAATGTGACTCATTTTAATTATTTAAAATTTTTTATAAAATTTTTAAAAAATTATATTTTGATAGCGTTTGATATAATGAATTTATTGATATATTTTTTATACTAAATAAAAATCATTTAAACAGCTACAAATATATTATAAATGTGTTAAATTTAGACCGTTAAATATAATACATAAAATTTATAATACATTTTTAGCTGTTCAAATGATTTTTGTTTAGTATAAAAAAAATACGTCAATAGATTCATTATATCAAACACTATCAAAATATAATTTTTTAAAAATTTTTAAGTAGTTAAAATGAATCACAACAGGAGTTGCTGTGTAAAAATACACAACAATCTCCTCAACCCTCATCATAAACATTTTAATTTTAATTTTTTGTTAGATCTTTATTTTACTATGATTCTATTATTAAACACAAGAACTCCATTAGAATATTTTTTAAAAGCTCTAGTATCACAACACAAAATGAACACATAAATCATCACCACACTCTCTTGTAAATGTGAATAAATCTGAAGTGATTTGCATTTCAAGTTTACTATTTTTATCAAAATTCAACACTCATTCAAATCTAAAACACATGTTTAAAAGGTTTCTAAATTCTAAAGTTTAGTTCACATTTAAGATATTGAATTTAATTCATCAATACATATGATGACTAAAAAAATACGTTGAAAAATCTACCCTGAATTTTATACATTCTTATATTAATATCATATTTTTTTATTAATTTTATTATAATTTAAAATTTTAATTACAATTCTACACCAAATCATAATTATAAGAAAAATTTTATTAATCAAAATGTCAAAAAGTCAAATTATTTCTTAAATAATTCATATTATATTATCTATTTAATATTTAAATTTTGGTTGAAATTAATTGAACTTTTTAATTTTACCAATTTGATTAATTGAGTTATTAATTTGAGTATTAATTAGTAGTTTATCAAATTTATAAAGTTATAAAATTTAATTAATTTATATCAAATTTTTAAAATTAAATTGATAACATTATATAACAAATTTCAATGTCAATTTTACTTTCTTTTCAAATTAGCATGAAAATATTATTATTGTTATTTTTAATTTAACTTTATGGTAAAATTATAATTATAATTTTAAATTAAAATCAAATTCACAACAAAAATAGAGTATAATCATAAAATGTGTAGCAACGAGAATAGGCTTTATTTAGTAAAAACTGGTCTGTAGCTTTGTTTCTCTCTTAGTTTTCTCTCTCTCTGAAGTTTTTAGATCTAAGTTTATTTGGGTGTTGTTGGTCTTCCCTTGACTAATGGTTGCTAGCCCTCCTTCTCTTTCCCTTTCATCTAGTTTTTTTTTTTTTTTTCCTTTTAGTTCCTTAAATCTCTAGTTTATCTTGCTAGTTTGTTTAGTTTTTTTATAGTCTCTACCTTATATATTGATAATTTTCTGCACTGGAATTGGAAGAAAGCTTAAACTTTAAAAGTCTTTTGGTTAGATCTACTCGGTATTTAAGTTTCTACTCCAAGTAATTGTTTGTTTAAGTAAAATTAAAATTTTGATTGGCTTGTCCAATTACTCGTATCTAAATCTATCCACATTATTTTAAAAGTTGCTTTATGATTTTCAGTTTTTTACCGCACTCTTTATTCCTAATTTTGAGATTATATAATGACTGTTTTGTTGTTGTTTTTTTCTTCTCTTAAGTTAATGTTTTTAGAGATGTATCGGGGATATGAAAATCTTTAGTTTTAGATTTTGGTCTAAAACTTTGTATTTTCAATTTTGTACTTTCTTAATTACATATAAGGATCCGTTTGAAAAGTTTGAAATTAGAATTGAAATTGAAAATTTTAATTTTAATATTTGACAACTATTTAGAATTAGAATTCAAATTTTACCTGCAATTTCATAAAATTATAATATAACTAAAAAAAAAATTCAACAATTTCATTATCAACCTATAAGAATTATAATTTCATAATTACCACTATCATCCTTTCTTTCACTGTCATCTTTGGCGATGGTGATCTGCCATTATCGACGTTGATGGTCCATCATCGCCACTGACAGTGGTTCGCTACCATTAGCGATAAAGGCTTGTTGAATCGTCATCGCGATGACGATGGGTCACTGAACCGTCACCACCACGATTTGTCATCACCGATGGGCCACCGCTACTCTCAACTCTATCACTACTTTTATTGTCATTAATTTTTTATTTTATTTTAATTTCATTTTCAATTATTTATTTAAAACAAACGTTGAAATTACAATTAATTTCAACATAATTCTAATTTCAAAAAATTGAAATTGAAATTTTCAATTCCAATTTTAATTTTAGAGAATTGGAATTGGAATTCCAATTCTAATTCTAAAAATTAGAATTTTCAATTCCAATTCTAATTTTAATTCCAAGAATTGGAATTTTCAATTCCAATTGTAATTTTAATTCTTTGTCTTAAATGAACCATAATATATTTTCTTTTTTAACAAAAAAAAAAATCATAAAATATATAAAGTTAAGGTAAATTTACTTAATTTAATGTTAATAATTTTTAAAAACTAAAATCATGGTAACTTTATGTTGAAATGTTTATATTAGCTCATAATACGAACTATAAACGTACTCATTAGTATAGTGTAATGGTATTGAATGTCTTAATTGGACAATTTCGAGTCACCCATGCATATTACTTACCTAAAAAAAAGAGCACATTAAAAATGACTGTGGTCGTGCGACGTACCAAGTTGCTCAAGAAAATAAGAAATTATTCTCATTGGCTTGTAATGACTCAAATTCCAGTTCAAGGACTTTTCTTTCTTTCTTGACTCGTCCAAGATAAATCAAATGCAAAATTTTCTAAGTCATCTGTCTAGAGATTTGCCATAGCACACAAAGTCTCAAAAAAGTCAGATTGATGAACAAATCCATCTGAAAACAGTTATTTATCAAATCAGAAGATTAAAATTTGCCAAATTTAAAAATAGAAAGTAAATTGCAAAACACAACTTTTCTTGAACAAAATGCTAATTTATAATGCTTAAATCAATTAACTACCAAAGAACATTTATATAGAATAAGCTCTCTTTCTTTCTTTATTTCTTTCATGGCTAAAAAAAATATTATTAGTACCCTCCTAGTAATCTTTCTAATCACTCTCAATTTTCGTTTCTTAGAAGCACAAACATGGATCAAAGCTGCCTTCTATGACTCATCAAGTAACCTTCCTGCATGTAAAGTAAATTCTGCTCTTTTCACTCATATTTATTATGGTTTTGCTGCTATCAACCCTTCCACTTATCAACTTTCTTTTCATTTCTCTACTCAATCAACTCTTTCTACCTTCACATCCACCATTAAACATAACAACCCATCTGTTATTCCAATTTTATCAATTGGACTTGCATATAGAGACTATTCTTCTTTTTCTTCAATGGTTAGCCATGCTTCTTATAGAAAGTCTTTTATTAAATCTTCAATAGAAATAGCTAGATTTTATGGCTTTCACGGCCTAGACCTTTCTTGGCTATGGCCTAACACAAGTTTTGTCATGAAAAATATTGGAATTCTTTTAGATGAATGGCGAGCTGCAATAGATTCTGACTCGAGAAACTTCAGTTCTACTGAACCAAAATTAATCTTGACAATGGCTATTTATCGCCTTCCATTTATTGGTGCTGTGAGTTTTCCAATTGAATCCATTAGAAGAAACTTAGATTGGGCACATATTATAGCATTTGACTATCATTTGCCTTTAAAAGAAAATGTTACAGGTAACCATGCTGCTTTGTATGATAATTCAAGCAATGTTAGTACTGATTTTGGTATAAAAGAATGGTTAAAAAGAGGATTGCCACCAAAGAAGCTGGTTTTGGGGGTGCCTTTTCATGGCTATGCATGGACAAAAGTAAACCCAGATAAGAATTCCATTGATGCAACAGCCTCAGGACCATATCTAACAAAGGATGGTTCTGTAGGCTACAAGTACATCAAATCACTAATCCTCAATTATGGCTATGGACATACCTCAATTTACAATGCTACATATGTAGTAAATCACTTCAGTATCAGATATATGTGGATCAATTTTGATGATGTTGAGGCTATTAGGACTAAAATTTTATATGCTAAGACAAAGGGACTACTCGGTTACAATGCGTTTCAACTTGCAAATGACGATGATTGGCATCTTTCTCGAGCAGGTATGGAATTTTTCATCAAGTATCTTGTATGTGCTCTTTTCTTAATTCCTAGTTCTTCTGCTATGCAGGCACCAATTTTCACTACAACAATTAACCGATTTTAACAGTAGAACCGCTACAAAAATCTTACACTAATAAGAATTAACTAACATCAATATTTGTATAGTTGTTAATTATTGTTTATATTAAATAATGTTAAATCCAATATTTGTATAGTTTTGGGTGAAAGCATTTGACAGTCGTCTGTACAAAGAATAAAAATTGTCTGTAAATTGACAGCTTATGAGGTTGGTGAAAATGAAGAAAAGAAGAAGCAATTGGGGATAATAGCATCAACTCCAATTGCTGTAGTTATTCTCCTGCTGCTATTTGGATCTGTATCATACTATTTAACGAACAGAAAACTTAAATTAAAGGGTAAATATTGCTTAGCTGCTTAGACTCTATCATTGTGATCTCTTTAGAGATATATAAATGTTTATATACATGCTTCTTGATAGCCTTTTTGGATTCTTTTTCTGTGCTTATGGTTCAGGGGAAATTGGTTCTGGCCAAGTATCAAGCTCTAAAGCAGGACCAAATACACAAGTTAATGAAAATTCACACCAGATTGCTCCAAATCTGAAGACATTCACTTATTCTGAAATCAAAGCAGCTGCCTGTAACTTTTCATGTGAAAATAGGCTTGGAGAGGGTGGATATGGACCTGTTTATAAGGTGAAATTCAACAATTTATCATCAGTGAGATCTAAATCTTATCGAATGCTCAGTAGACAACCTCATTTTTTACCATTAGTAATTATAAATTTATGTGCTGGCTTTGCCAGGGTAAACTAGCAAAAGGACAGGAAATAGCAGTGAAGAGACTATCAAAAACTTCAAATCAAGGATATAAGGAGTTCAAAAATGAAGTTAAACTTGCTTCAAAGCTGCAACATGTTAATATATTGAGACTTTTGGGATTTTGCACTCAAAGGGGAGAGAAAATGCTGATCTATGAGTACATGCCCAACAAAAGCCTAGACTTCTACCTATTTGGTATGTGATATATACTTAGAATTTGCATGATATTATTGTTTAAGTTGCTATTTAGAAAACAAGAACAACAAAATATTGATTAAAACTCGTCAAATTTATTATAAATTACATATATGTTAGAATCATATAAATTTCGAAACAGTTAAATAATACTTCTAAATCGCTTTTTCCAATATTTATGATTCTGTTTTGATACAGATCCAAGCAAAAGATTGAAATTAAAATGGGAACAAATGGTTCACATCATTGAAGGGATTGTTCAAGGGCTTATATACCTCCAAGAATACTCAAATTTGACAATAATTCATAGAGATATTAAAGCCAGCAACATTTTACTAGACAATATGATGAAGCCAAAGATATCTGATTTTGGGATGGCAAGAATTTTCCAAAAGGAAAACAATGAAGCCAACACAGGCCAACTTGTGGGAACATAGTAAGTTAATTGCTTCTTGAAAGACAATATGACCCTTTTTCTTTCTTTGCAAATACAACTTAACCATTTCTTTAATTCATAAAATGCAGTGGCTATGTACCTCCTGAATATGTGAAAAGAGGTGTGTACTCCATGAAATATGATGTTTATAGCTTCGGAGTTCTACTTCTGCAGATCATAAGTGGGAAGAAAAATGCATGTTTTTATGGTCCAAATGAAAATCTAAACCTTTTGGAGCATGTAAGTTACTTTCATTATACTTGTTTTAAGTATTTGCTAGTTCAAAATTAATGGTACATGTTGTTAAGGACCTCAGAAATTTAACTTTTAAGATCGTTTATTCCAAATTTATATTAATAATCAACATTGTAATTCTGAAACTTCGCCCGATGTAGGGCTTTCATACATCTTTATTACTTTGCTTGTTCTCTCAAATTTATATTAATTATCAATTTAGAAGATTGATAATGTTTTATATACTGCAGGCATACGAGTTGTGGAAAGCAGATAATAGCATGGAATTTATTGATGCAACATTAGATGATTCATTTTCCTCCTGGAAAGTGTTGAGATGCCTGCAGGTAGGCTTATTATGCGTACAAGAAAGTCCAATGGATAGACCTTCAACCTTGGAAGTTTATTCCATGCTTAAAAATGAAAAAGATACAACTCCTTGTCCTAAACGACCTGCATTTTCGGTTGAATTTAGTGGAGATGAAGGAAATAGAAGTATATTATGTAAAGAAATTTATTCAATCAACGAGGTGACTGTTTCTGAAATGGTACCCAGATGACTTTGCCTCGTTGAACATGCATATTTAGACTTGTTATGCGTACAAGAAAGTCCAATGGAGAGACCTTCAATCTTGGAAGTTGGTTTAATGCTAAAAAATGAGAATGATGGCTTGCATTTTCTGTCAAATTTGGTGAAGATCAAGAAAATTTAAATATATTATGTAAATAAAATTGTTCAGTCAATCATGTAACTATTCTCAAATGTGTTTCACCATGTTTGAGTATCAAAACAATTAATTACAAGTGCAAAACTATACATATTGAATTCAAAACTCTCTGAATCTCAAACAATTACAAAGAGCAGCTTGTGAAGATGAAAAATGCAAAATCAAAAGCTCAAATTGCTGTAAATAAACCAAGTAGGAGTCTAATTAACCTAAAAAAAAAGAAAATAAGTTGCCCAGCCAAAGATCTGTTCCTTTAAAAATGTATCTTCTTAGCTGTAAAGACAACATCATAACAGCTTCAAAAACAGGCACCTTTAGATCTCAGGGCAATCCCTCGGCCCAAAAAGAGAGAGAGAGAGAGAGGAGGCTCAGATCAGATATGCCTTGGATCGGACAAGAAAGAAACACCACAGCACCATGGCTGCAACTAAGAGCTGCCAGTAAGTGAGGGAAAACCCCCAATTTCACCGACGCTACCAAATGTTGCCCCGCCATTAAAGAACTTGGGTATTTCTAGTCAAGTCTGATTTTGGGTCACTGAGAATAACATCATCATAGCCTCGCCATAGATAGATAGAAAGAGATGATATTTATTTATTTATTATTTTTGTTTTGAAAGGGCTGTTGCTAACATAAGAAATGAAATCACCGGCTCCGCTATCTATCAAAGACGGCGTAGTTAACCACCCTGAAACCCTTCCGCCTCTCTGAGAGCAAAGCCTCATTCAGAAGTTCCGATCAGCCAAAAGAGAGAGAGAGGGATTTGCAATTAGTGCGCCAAACAAAGGGTAAATCTTTTTCGCTTTCTCATCCTTTGTTTAAGTTGCTATATCATCTTGATTTTATTAAAAAACCAGACCGGCGATCGAACCATCCTCGTGGCTTGTTTTCCAGTTCGGCTTGTCCAACCAATGCAGTTTTTTTTTTTTTTTTAATAGAAAATAACAAAGCATAAACACACACTTAATTGATGACTTTTAATTTACAGAGGAATTAAGAAATTTAGGTTTTTTCAATTAATGTCATTAATTTTTATCACTTTTTTCATAAAATATCAAAACATTGAAATTTAAAAAAAAAATTACTTCATAGAAACTATTTCAAAATTAAAAAGATGAAAATTTAATTATAAATGATGATACTCATGTCAATTAATTATGAGTATTTTTATCGATTAATTTTTAAATTAATAATTAAAAAAAATTATATTTTGATATGAACGAAATAAAAAATAAAAAAAAATAGACAAAAAATATGAAAATTTTAAAAAACTTTGCATTTTAATTCTTTCTAAAACATCCAAATTTTAGCATTATTAAACCAAAAATTCATTGATTAATAAATGATTTTATTAAATAAATTAAATTTAGTATAAATTATGAGTATTTTTTTGGATTAATTTTTAAATTAATAACTGAAAAAACAAATAAATTATATTTTGATATGAATGAAATAAAAAATAAAAAAAAAATAGATAGAAAATATGAAAATTTTAAAAAACTTTGCATTTTAATTCTTTCTAAAACATCAAAATTTTAGCATTATTAAACCAAAAATTCATTGATTAATAAATAATTTTATTAAATAAATTAAATTTAGTATAAATTATGAGTATTTTTTGGATTAATTTTTAAATTAATAACTGAAAAAACAAATAAATTATATTAATTCTTTGCATTTTAATTTTTTTTTAAAGCGTTTTGACGGTTAATATTTTTTAATAAATAATATGATGCATAAAAAAATATATAAAATAAAAAATAAAACATGCAAGGAGAAAATGAATATGTTAATGTGCTAATTTTTCTTTTTTCAAAAAAAATTCATATCACTTATTACTCACTTATTAAAATCTAGTTTATACATTAACTTGTAAGTCATATTTTTTTAGACTAATGATTCTTTGAAATTGAAATTAGTGTTGTGATAGATCAAATATAATATTTTTCGTCTACAAAATAATAATAATAATTTTCATTGATTTTTACATATGCATGCACATATGAATTACTATTATAACGTCATTTGATGAAAACTAATGATAATGGTTTTGATAGGTTCTGCATTTTCAAGGATCATCGAAAGAAATAAGAGAAGAGGACATTTGATAATTAGACATCTGCCAACCATATGTGAATATGATGAGGATTGTGAGGGCAAATGTTATGTCGGAGGAAAGCTTTTGTGACGATGGATTCTGCGCTTGTCCTTTACATATTGAAAAATGTAAATAAGTGATTTTAAATCTTCAAGTTGAGATCCAAAATCTTTTATCGTTTTCTTTTTCAAAGTCATGGTAATGACAAATGGGTCAAGGCTATTTGAGAACACTGATTGAGTTGAAAATTAAAAAGCTAAATTCCATTAATTGTTCAAGAACTTACCTTTTAATTTAACATTGTTATTAAATTTCAATTTGTTACACAAAAATCCTCTAATTTCGATTTGATTGCAATCGTTGTCTTTTCTAATGTCGGAAAATTGACATGACAATTATTTATCATTTTTAAAGTTGACTTTACTCATTCCAATACTTCATGTCAGATTTTTTTCTTTAATTCTACTAACTATTTCTATATGCCCAAGATTTAACTCTTCTTTATCCTCTATTCTTCTTTTCTATTTTAGCTCCACCTCTAGAAGAAAAAAGGAAGAACATGAGTAGAAAAAGTTGTAAGTAGCAGAAAATTAACACTATTAATTCTGTGAACCCTTCTCAATTTTCACAAACTCCAACAAAAAAATCATCTTCATTTATTATCAAACCCAATAAATTTCTAACCACAAACATAACATCTACCGGCGGCATCGACAATGGCGTAAAAGTCTACAATCATAAAAAATGTCAAAGCCACAATCTTTGCAACACAAAAAATATAACAATCTCCAAATTATCCAAAAAAATGAAACCCTCAAAACATGCAAGCCAAAATCACTTCCCTTTCTCTGATTCGATTTTCAAACCAACAAAAATAAAAAAAAAAATAAAATAAACAAAGTCTTTCAATATCTTCATAACTCCATGTGGGTTTTTACATTACATTTTTGTGTCTATTTTTTTATTTTAATCATCGGATACAAGCAATCTAAGGGTCAACAACACCAAATCTGTAAACAATTTGAGAGCCTCTTTCTTAAACCCAAAAACCCAACAAATTTTACCTCTTGTACTAATATCTTGCCAAGACCCATTAACCCATCAATGGAAAATCTGCAAAAACAAACACCGTTTTTAGAAATGAAAGTTCTTAAAAAGCCTCTGCTGAAACAAGTTGCAATTTTGAAAAATAACAACAAAAATGATGTTGGAGGAGAAGAAAAGAAGGAGGATAAGCATAAACTAGAAGAGGAAGATGGAAAACACAAAAATATCTCACAGATCTAGAGAGAAGTTGATCGCCATGATTCGCGACTCGTGACCGAGTTGAGTTGCTAATCGATCTCTCTTTATTTCCTTTTTTTGTTCTTTATTTAGATTATCACAAAGCAAACTGATTTATATTTTTACTCTTTTATCACAAAGCGACTGAAATAATTCATACTGGACATATGAGAAAGAAAAAATGATGGATAGAGTTAAACATAGTAATTAGAGAAGAAGATGGGAGAGAAGAGAGTGAAAGAGAAGAAGATGGGAGAGAGATAAAAAGTTGGACATGTGGAATAAGTTAATGGAGCTTGCTGACATGGAGCATTGAGAGTAGTGAAATAAGGTTTAAAAATATTAAATGAAGGCTACGTTAGCATTCCGTCAATTGTATTGACGAAAATGTTAAAAAGGATAACGGTTGCAATCAAATCGAAATCGGATGATTTTTGTTTAACAAATCGAGATTCAGGGATAACGATGAATTAAAAGGTAAGTTCATGAACAATGTATATAATTTAGCTAAAATTAAAATATACGATTATCATAAAATCGGAAGAAACTAAAATGACATCAAATGAAATATGCTCTTTATATAAAGAATTAATTACTTTCATATCACTATATTTTTTCAAATTATACTAAATCATTAATATACTTTTAAAATTATATAAAAACGTCTCTATATTTTATTTTCGTTAAACAATAAAAATTTTCGTCTAATATTTTATCTTTTTTCGTTAACCAAAATCCAAAAAATCAACTTAAATAAAATTAATTATTATGACGTTCTTATATTTTTTTAAATTATACTAAATCATCTCTATATTTCTAAAATTATACTAAAATATTTATATATTTTCTCATCTAATCCAAATCGTTTTTGGTAATCTCAACTCTAACCAATTTCTCATTTACACTATTAAAAAAAAAATTTAAGATACATTCAATTCTTGACTTGAATTTACCAATTTTAAATTTACTCAATTTGAATAAAATTTTCAAATAAAATTTTACATTTATGTTATAAATTTTAAAAGTTTTTATTTTTATTAAACTATGTAAGTTCTTTTTCAACAAGAAGAATTATTTATTATTTTTGAAATTCAAAAGTCAAAATACTAGTATTTTTATATTTTTGATAATAAAAACTCAAGAAATTAGAATAAAATTAGACAAAAAAGAAAAAATTGAATCTTATATAATTTTGATTAAAACTTAAAAGACTCAAGTAATTAATTCTAAATATTTTAATTAAAAATTAACTTTTTAAATTTTGACTAATAGAAGAAAAAAAATTAAACGAAAAAATTTTATTATCTAATGAAAATAAAAAAAATTAAACGAAAAAATTTTATTATCTAATGAAAATAAAATATAAGGATATTTTAGCATAATTTTAAAATTATATAATTTAAAAAATATAAAAATATAAAAATAATTAATCATTTTATAAAACCAAAAGTATACTCCCCCGTCACTTCGAAATCTAATATTTTTTTATAAAGATTGTTTAGTGATTAAAATACTAATTTTAAACAATAGAGATTGAATTACTTATTATGATAAATTTTAAAAATATTACAATAACTTTGATGAGGAATAAAAATAAATAAATAAGAGGAGAAAGAAAAGATTTTCACTCTCTTTTAAAACCTTATTTATCTACATTTTCTTACTTTATCTATTATAAACTCGCTAACTTAACTTATTTATCTACGTTCTCTTACTTTCTCTATTATAAACTCACTAACTTAAATATCAGAGTTTTCTTATTTTGATTTCAATTTAAAATCTATAAAAGCAGGATACCTTCATTTCAAGTATCAGATAATTTATTTACAGTCAAATTTATAAATATCCAGTAAAGTTTATTTAAACGAATATTAGCAATGGATTAATATAGAACAGAGAAATTTTTAAAAAAATTGCAGTATATTCTTTTCCGAGTAACCAAACATTTCTTGCTTGATCAAGTTAGCCTTTATGGTCATACTAATCTTTACATCAGGATGTATTATTTATACTCTCTAACTAGTGAATTTCCACTTTACATTTTGATTTGCAAATTTTATATTATTAGACTAAGGATTCTTTGACATTGAAATTAGTCTTCACCAATCAAATAACTTTTGCCCATTACATCGAGGTAAGAAAAAAAAAATTCAAAAGGATCAGTTATAACACCTTCAGTTAATTTCAATTAATCCTAAGGTTGCTACTCATACGTCAGTATCTGAGGAAACTAATTGATTTGAAAATAAAAATCACAGGATTATAATACAGTAGGAAGAAACTAAAATACATCATGTCATGCATTCTAGGTAACTGATAGCTAGAAGAATTGAAATTGCTACTGAAATTCTATATGTTGCACAGAGAGCAAAGGCATCAATCACCAGTGCACACATTGATTATTCATCCTTAGAAAAATGAATTATTTTCATCACTGTGAGGACAGTCTGACATAATTTTAGTCCTAGTTTGCTCTTGCAGAATTTCAGAAGATTTGTTGTCGCTAAAGCAACTGCATACTCTGGCTCCTGCTAACTGTGCCAACAAAAAGCACGACACATGGGCTTTTAAGACCAAATGCATAGACATTAAACTTGACAAGTGCTTTCTTTTTTTCCCACATATTTTGAGACGCTATGGTTATGACGAGCTTTTTCAAACAAATTGTCATATTTTGTGATGTGATTATATAGCAGGACAAGGAAATTAAGATGTATGTAGCACAGAACCAAGCAACTGGCTAAATAGTAATGATGTAATGTTTTGTAATGAAAAACATTAAATGGCGACATTCATTGTGGCCTGCGAGACATTTCCCGCAGCTGCGCTTGCCATCATCAAATACTGCCAGCAAATGGAACCTGGACGGTTAAAAAGTATGAAACATTATAGCAGCAATAAAATTCATGAACTAGGATATAGCTATTATGAACCCAAACTAGAGCAAAGGTCCAAAAAATTTCACATTTGGCTTTTCCTGAATCTCAACTGGACCCAACAAGCAAAATCCAAAAAGACACATCTAGACATTTAGAATTTTTGAATAAAGAAAATCGATCCAAATGAACATAGAATCAGGATGATTAGAGGTTTTCTCCATGTTTACATCAGCTAACTAATAATTCATCACACATTATTTTAAAAACTGGGGATAAACCAACCTGAACAAGGAGGCAAAGGAAAAAAAGACCTACATGAAGCAAGAAAGGTTCTGAGATTAGAGATGCTTAGATTCGCTTTCCGTCAGACCGAAAATAGAAAGCATGGGCATGGTTGGCAACAAAAAGCAGTTTGTGGAAGAGACAACAAATTCAGAATTTCAAAGTCGCAAAGCCAAAAATCTGTTCCTCAAAATGTCTAATTCAAACACGGAAATCTGGAGGAAGGGGAGGCTCAGATCAGATATGCCTTGTATCAGACAAGAAACAAACACCTCCAACCATGGCTGCAACCAAGAACTGCCAGTGAAGGAAAACCCACCATCTCACTGACATCCAAAGGTTGCCCTGCCAGGAAATTGAGTATTTCTCTTCCAGTCTAATTTTGGCTCACTGAGCATATCTTCATTGCCTCATTATTATTATTATTATTATTATTGATATATAAAGAGAGATGTTTTTGATAATTTTTTTTCCCTTCAATTTCCTTTCTTTTAGCCTACCCCAATTAATTTTGGCATCAAGGCTAAGATGAGTTGAGTTGTTTAATTTCCATTCTTTTGAAGGGCTGTTGGTAACAAAAGAAGTGAAATCACCGGCTCCACTACCTATCAGAGAGGCAGAGTCAACCACCCTGAAACCTTCCACCTCTCTGAGAGCAAAGCCTCATTCTTGATTAGCCAAACAAATGAAACCCAAAAATCTTTTAACTCAGCCACTGTCGTCACCTTTTCCTGTCACTCTCAGTCTCTCCCTCATTCTACTTCTCCTCTTTATCTATTTGTAAGATCTGCTCCACAAAAAGACTAAGACATTTATTGCTCTTCCTCTATTCAGGATTTCAGGTTAGTACAAGCTTGAGGTTTTCTCTGACGTTCATTGTGTGCAAGGCGTTTAGGATGGCTGCACTTGCCATCATCAATTCAGCCAGCAAATGGAACCTGAACCATAAAAAACTAGTACACATTATAGCAGCAAAAAGATTCATGCTTTAATAAAGAGCTATTATGAACCCAAAGAGGAGCAAAGATCCGAAACTATTTCAGATTTAGCTTTTCCTGAATCTCAACTGAAGGACCCAACAAGCAAAATTCAAAAAGACACATCTAGACACTAAGAATTTTGAATTAAGAAAAATCTGTCCACATGAACATAAAAACAAGTTTTGTAAGAGGTTTTCTCCATGTATTACTTCAGCTAACTAATAAATCACAAATCATTTAAAAGATTGGGATAAACAACCTCAACATCAAGGCAAAGGAAGAAAAATAGAATTTAAAAATTATGAACAAACCGTAGTAATTCCAATTTCAAAAAAAAAATTATATCATTAGAAAGAAACAAGAAAATAATCCAACTTGAAATATTTTGATAAAACAAGTGAAAGAAGGAACTCAAAACTTGACATAACAGTAAAGTTTGGGTTGGGTTGGATGTTTCAAGAATTTATGGTTTTCTATTGACATATATCAATTCCAAATCATCAGCCATTCAATGTGAATCCTGAGTGAGAGCATAAAACACCTGCTGCATTGCTGACAAAACCACTGACAATAACACTTTATGCCTGTTGCGATATTCTTTTGAGGAACAGATCTTTATTACAACCATAAACTCTTACCCTCAGATGAAGACAAAATGAATGCTCGTTAAGAAATTCTGGAATTCTGAGTCATCTTTAGGATAGTCTAATCTGGTCCAAGCTTCAAATCATGAAGAAACCTACACAACAGAGATAACAAAATCAGAATTTCAAAGTCGCCAAACCAGTCTGTTCCGTAATATGTCATATTTTCACTGAAAAAATAAATATAAAATCATCACAAATTACAGCTTCAAAAAACACACACAAAAACAGAAAGATGGATATAAATGGATATAGAACTAGATATAAACAGACCTTAACACCGCCGGCGGAACTAGAACTTTAAATTTGGGGGGATTTCTCATATACATGTATATCTCATGCTGACATAGACATAGGCACAGTATAGTGCCAGATCAATCATCTTCTTAAAAAAACAGAATGCAGCACCATTAATTTGATGACAGTAGCCCGTTTAAAAGATTCTTGGAGGGGCACAATAGTCAAACAAAAAAAGAAGAGGTAATTTAGAAGAAGTGATGCACCTGCAAAGCTGTTTATTTTAGCTAAAACAACTTCATATATGGGCTTTTGGCAAAACAAGGAAAAAAAAAAACAACAATTTATTTTGGGGGATCTGGAGGAAGGGGAGGCTCAGATCAGATACGCGTTGTACCAGACGTGAAAGGAACACCACCAATCATGGCTGCAACCAAGCCAGTAAGCGAGGAAAAACCCACCATCTCACTGACCTCCAAAAGGTTGCCCCGCCAAGTTAACTGAGTATTTTCTCTTCAAGTCTGATTTTGGGTCACTGCGTATATCTTCATAGCCTCATTATTATTACTATTATTGATATATAGAGAGAGACAGAGACAGAGAGAGACAAAGGTGTTTGATTTGTTTTCTTTTTTTTCTTTTTTTCATTTGAAGGGCTGTTGGTAACATAAGAAGTGAAATCACCGGCTTCGCTACCTATCAGAGAGGCAGAGTCAACCACCCTGAAACCTTCCGCCTCTCTCAGAGCAAAGCCTCATTCTTGATTTTGGGAGAGAGAGAGAGAGAGAGAGAGAGAGGTGTTAATTTCTATTCATTTCATTAATTTTCCCTTTTTTTATCTAAGGGCTGTTGCTGACATGAGAGTATAGAAATCACCGGCTCCGCTAGCCATCAGAGAGGTGAAGTCAACCACCCTGAAACCTTCAGCCTCTCTGAGAGCAAAGCCTCATTCTAATTCTAAACACTAAACAGAAACTCATGTATACCAAACACAGAGAGAGATCTCTAGCCCTAGTTATTTTTATTACAGATTTTCTATTTATTTCATTATTCCAGGTTTACCCTTCCCCGTGCTTTGGAAAGAGAGCCCAGCGGTATTATTGGTTATTCAAAAATGTAAACGTGGATCCGGTGATCCCGATATCCTGATCTGATTTCAGATTAGCATCCGGCCTGAGTTTCTATCAATTTTTTAAATTTAATTAATTATTTTAATTTTTTTTTATAAAACGGATATATTTCCATTTTTTTTTTTATCATAAAATATAAGTGTAATTTTAAATTTATTTTATTATTAAATTTTATAATAATTAATAAAATTATTTATGTGTATAATCAAATTGATTGAAATTTTTAACCTCAATCTAGTTATTGAACTTTGATTGAAAAAAATAAATAAAAATTTAGATATTTAACTGAATGGAAATATTATTAATAATCACATTATAAAATATTAAATTTGAGTAAATTTTGGTATCATTTACCCAATATTTATAAGCAATCGATAAATACATACACAATCCATTTCATTCAGAATCAAAATCCTTCATTCCTCTGGCTTCACTCCCACAGATGCAGACTTGTAAAGAACAACTCACAGCATGCTCAACAAGTTGAATGGGAACAATGAACTTGAACCTGCATTAATAGAATTTGTGTAATATCAAAATTGCGTCTCTTGTTTCATTAGATAATCTGCTCGTGTGGAGCATATCTACAAAAGTCATCCTTCTGGGGAATCTTGGAGGCAGTCTCACATACATAGCATATCCTCAATCTCAATTGGCAGATGCGTGGCAACAAACACAATTCCTCCCTTCTTTCCATGCTCTGCGATAATGCACTCAAGTAGCTTCACCCCATCAGCATATAGTGCAACAGAAGGCTCATCCAGCAATCAAATCGGTCAGTCAATTCCTAGCATCCTCTTTCGTTGGCCTATAGACAGCATTCTTGCCTTCTCTTTTGCCAATCTTCCGAGTCCCATCAACTCAAGAGCAGGCATAGAATTCCCTTGCTTGCTTCAAGAATCTCAAATCACTGAACATTGTCAAGGTACTGTAAACTTTTCTTTGATGGCATCTTTCAAGGAGAGCCATTTAAGTTAAAACTTATACTGGTGGAAAACTCTAGATTCTGTAACATCATGTCCATTCCAAAGGATATGAGCAACAGAAAGCTTAGAAAATCCAGCTAGCATACGTAAGAAGGTGGTCTTGCCTGAGCAATTGCTCCCAGTCAGAACAAGTGCCCCTTCATCATGAACTGAGACATTTACATGGCGCGAGATTTGTTGGGCATTTCTCATATATGAGACATTGTCAAGAATGATCCCAGGAAGTCTGGAAGTGGTGGTTTTCCAATAGACATTGATCTTTTGGAAATAAAAAAAATTGCTGGGGCTTGATATTTTACAGACTTTCACTTTTAAAATCTGAAAGTGACTTTAGAAACAAAACCTGAAAATTCTCTCAAATAAGATCCTCCAGCACAGCGCTGAAAATTTCCTGCTTAAGAAAGCTGTTATAAATTTAATTTGTAGGGGGAGGGGACAGAAGAAAACCCGTCATCTTATGTAATGAAGCAAAATATTAGTTTCAAGGTGGACAGAAGAAAACTAAAAGAAGGCATTTAGAAGGTTATTACCTAAGCCATGGAAGCATATTTTAACAAGAATCTCGACCATTTAAACAGATAGAGCAAAGGATAAGAGATACAGCTCCAACAGGACACCGTAGCAGTAGATCTAAAACTCAAATCTTGGTAGGACTACGGAAGTGGAGAGCTCTCCCCCTTGTGTAGCTCATTTAATGTTATAATGTACCAAAAAAGATACATATTTTTTTTGTGCTTCGGTTAGATTAATCGATATCTAGATTTTCCTAGTTTTAAAAGTTGAGAACAAATAATTGAGAGCCAAAGTTGGGAGTGGTTAGAGTTAGAGTGGTCGAGTTTTTTCGCAAGTGCACGAATCGTTTTAGTAAGTAATAGAGTGAGCAGAATATCGTCTCATAGAGAGGCGTTGTCGATTACCGAAATTGATATTATCTTTATTAATTGGATATAAATTAATTTAATTTAAATGAATTTTTCTAAAACTAAATTAAATAAACAAGAAAACTTAACTTGAAATTTAAAAATATCAAAGAAAACTATCTAGAATTTAGATTCCGTTAATTGAATTTATAAGGTTGATCTGACTCAATAATGATTTCAAAACTATAGTGTATGATGAATTGATTACTCTAAAATATGAATTAGTCTCTCTCGAGCAAAAATCTAAACATTAAAATTAATGCAAGTGTCTACTCTCGAGATCATTGAATTAATATTAATTCATTAAGATCCTTAGGAATTTCATAAAATCCACTAAAGTGTATCCTAATCTCTTAACGATACATGTCTTAACTTATTAATTCCATGAACTAACAACTATCGCAACTCTCGCTTATAAATAGCTACCTTAGATAGTGATTATAATGATCAATTATAAAACACTTATAAATCAAAATTAACAAATCAAACTATGTATTAAGAATAATTGAAATCATAAATCATTGTCATCAACCTTTATTATTCAATTAACTTCATCTAAATCCTAGAAAAATAATTTAGTTCAACATGGTAAAATAAAGAAAAAGTAATAATCGATAAGTTAAACATGTTCATACTAAAATTAACAAATAAATAAATAAGTAGATAAAGTAAAAATTCTATTTGATGATCTCTTTGATTGATTGAAGGTCTTGAAGCTGCAAAAATCCTTTTATTTAGCCTCCCTTAAGTCTCCTTAGCTCCTAAGAGTGATATTTATTTTTTTCAAGCCTTGGTTGTCTTTTTATAGACTTCATTTCTAAGAGCAGAGCAAAATATCAGGTAAGAACATGAAATATCGGATACAGAGCTAAAAATACCGGATACAGGTATTTCACGTATTTGACGAAATATCGGGTAGGCGACGAAATATCGGGTGTACACGGTGTAATACCGGTGCCTGGTATTCACTGCTATCTCTCGGGTTCCATTTATACTTCAAATACTGGTTCCTCTTCTCTAAAAATCCCGGGTTTTGGCTCCAAATACCGATTGCTCGGTATTTCAATCCCTGACAAATTTTTTTAACTAAAAATCCAAAACTTCAATTTTCAAACCTTCAAAACAAAATCAAATCAAATAAAAATCATTATTCAAAAATAAAATTATAACCAAAATCATAAATCTAATCAAATTTAAATTAAAAATATTGTACAAAATCAAATTTAAATTCTATAAAATCTATCAAAATATTACTAAATCCTTATTTCAAATTGAAATTCAAAACTATATTAAAATTAACCTAACTTATACAAAAACTCAATTAATTAACTAAAAAAAAATGATACCTAAAATACTAATAAAAACACTCAATTTTAATGCCTAACAAATTTTTCTATACTTAAACATTTACTTGTCCTCAAGTAAATTTAAATAGATCTCCAATCGAATGCAAGAATTATCAAAAAAATTAAAGTTTTTAAAAATAAAATTTTTAATTATAATTAAACATAAAGTAGCCTAAATTCAAATTTGCTTTCTAATTTTTTTTTTTTTTTTTTTTGAGTTACAATGCATCCAGAAACTAAAAATAATAGAATTTTTCATAAAAAAAAATATTTTTCACAACTTCAACTTTAAAATATATTATTTTCTTGAATTTCACAAAAACTGGTAGAAGAGAAATTCTTTTTTTTTTTCATTATATTTTTTTTAAATTAAAGAAATATTCATATCCCTATCCTTTCTACTCCACTAAAATTTTCATTCGAATGAAAGCAGGAACAAACTCAATTACCGAATTACTTTTTAGCTTCGCTTCGCATATAAATTTGGCATTGATGCGAGAATTTTCAGGATATATTTTTTTTATTCATAAGCAATATAGCTCTTTCTTTTTTTTTTTTTTTTCTTTTTTAAGAATTCCTTTATTACCATGCTTAGGCCAAATTCTAAAAAAAAAAAAAAAATTATATTGCTGGATTCCTTACTTGATTATCCTCATGACTAATTCTAAAAATTTTAGATTAATGATGCACTAAACTTAAATTACTCTTTAAAAGCATAAAAAATTACAGACCACTAAATCTAATTTAAAAAAAAAATTAAGATTTAGAAATATCAAAAATAATTCTAAAATAAATTCCACACAAACGATTTAAAAAAAACTAAAAATTTTAATGATTCAAATTTAAAGGGAAATTATTAAAGACATAAAAATTAAAAACTTAAAAAGAAAAATCTAATCTTAACATCTAAATAAATTTAAGAAGAAGAATTTTTTTTTTATTATTGGTTAAAATAAAAGACAAGTTTAAATTTAAACAAAAGATCCATAATTAAATTTGCATAAATTAAAAGAAATACGTTACAAATTTTATTTGGGTTACCTCCAAACCAACGCTTCTTTAACGTCATTAGCTAGACGTTGATCTGTCTTTACTAAGCGTCCTCCAACGAACAAATTGAAACTTTTTCAATGGCATTTCCTTTGAAATAGGATTAAAAATAACAGGTAAAGTATTATTAGAGTCAAGAAATACATACTTGAGATTTGACGGAAGTAGTTTAAGCTCTAACTTCAGGGCTTCCTTTATTGAACTTACCTCTGGCACATCATTTTGAGTTAGTTCCTCAAATTTGTCCGTCAAATAAAAGGGCAATGGTTTTGCTGAATCTAACTGTTGTGCATATTCAGCCACTTTTGGTATTTCTCCCTTCAATACTCCTCCATTCACTAAACAGCTTTCAAGTGGGTCTTTTCCTATCATTTTTCTTGTTCTTCTTGTTCAATTTGGTCAATCACATCAATGCTAAAGCAGCTATTAGAGATGTGTGGGAATTTAGCTTCCTTAACGATGTTGAATACTACCTCCTCATCTCGAAATCTAAGGGTTAGTTTTCTTTACTTTACATCAATCAAGGCTCCTGCTATTGCCAAGAATGACCTTCCTAAAATTAAGGGCACTTCTATATCTTCATCCATGTCAAAAACAACAAAATCCATAGGGATATAGAACTTCCCCACTTTCATTAATATATTTTCAAGTACTCCAGCAGGAAATTTAACTAACCTATCTGCTAATTGAAGTGTCATTCTTGTTGGCTTGATCTCATTGAATCCCAACTTGTCTGTCATAGATTTTGGCATTAAATTTATACTTGCACCAAGGTCACCAAGGTCACAAAGTGCCTTTTCAAACCCCATTTTCCCTATAGTGCAAGGGATTGAAAAACTTCCTGGGTCTTTGAGCTTTTGTGGCAGCTTGTTTTGAATAATTGCACTACATTCCTCAGTTAGTGCAATTGTAGCATTCTCCTCCAACTTTCTTTTATTTGTTAAAAGTTCTTTGAGGAATTTGACATAAGTTGGCATTTGAGCGAGAGCATCTGCAAATGAAATGTTTATACAGAGCTGCTTAAACACTTCCAAAAACTTTTCATATTGCTTCTCCAACTTACGTTGCCTCAATCTCTGTGGGAATGGAATGGGAGGGATATAGGGCTTTACTTCCTTCTCTTTTGGTTCCTCAACTTTCTCAGCCTCTTTCGAGGTCTCCTTCTCTTCCTTCTTCTTTGGAACAACTTCTTCTAGTTGCTTTCCGCTTTTCCACATGACTGCTTTGCAATGTTTCTTGGGGTTTACTTCAATGTTGCTTGGCAAGGCTCCTTGGTTCCTACTTGTCATTGCATTAGCCATTTGCCCTATTTGAACTTTCAAATTCTTTATTGTTGCAGATTGGCTTTGCAAAGTTGAATCTATCTTATGCATGAAATCTGATATGGATTTAGCTAAGCTTGCAACAATGTCCTCCAGGTTGGATTTCTTCTCTTGAGATTGGAATTGATTCCTTTAAAATCCAGGTGGTGCAAATTGTTTGGATGGCCCAGCTTGGTTGCCTTGTATTAGCGGGTTCAACTAGTTGTTTTGGTTAAATTTGGGTGGTTTCTCCATCCAGGATTGTATGTATTTTGGTAAGGATTGTTCTGTTGCACCCCTTGTCTATTGAAACTAGGCACATATTGCCTCTGCTCAATACTGGTACAATCTGCAAAAGCATGGTTATCTCCACAAAAATCACAGCTCACAAAATTGTTAGATATAGTATTACAATGATTGGCAGTATTAATATTGCTATTAAGTCCTAACAATTTTAAAATTGCATCAAATTTGGCATTTACCATTGTCATTTGATCTACCTCATATACACCGGCTGTCCTTTTTGGATGACTTCTTTCATTGGCCCACTGGTGGTTATTTGAAGCAATCTCCTCAATAAGTTGGTATGCCTCATCTGCTGATTTATTAATTAATGCTCCTTCAGCAGCTGCATCGAGAGTTATCTGAATGGTCGAAGATAATCCTCCATAGAATGTCTGTAACAAAGTATAATAATTCATTCGGTGATTTGGACATCTCCTTTGCAATCCTTTAAACCGCTCCCAAGCATCATATAATAATTCTCCATCCTGTTGACTGAAATTCAAGATGTCATTTTTGAATCTCAACATCTTTCCAGGTGGAAAATATTTTGTAATGAAGGCTTGAACCAACTGCCTCCAGCTTGTGAAGAAATTTTTAGGATGCTTGTTTAGCCACTCCTTGGCTAGGTCTCTCAATGAGAATGAAAATAACATTAACCTATTTGCCTCATTTGGAACTCCATTAATTTTTACAGTGTTGCATAGCTCCACGAAGTTTGAGATGTGGGCATTAGGGTCCTCCAAAGGTCCTCCACTAAATTGCTTGTTGGAGACCATATTGATCAAAACCGGATCCAACTTAAAGTTGTTATTGTTGATAGCTGGTTGGGCTATGCTTGATTGTGCCCCATGCAAATTCGGAAGCACATAATCTCTTAAGGTCCTCAGTTGTGGCTGGTGGTGAAGCTTTGGCTGTTGATATCCTTGCAGAATATCATTTAGATTTGGGTTAGCCACCACATCGACCTCATTTCCTCCAACATTAGCCATTTCAGTTTGATCTTGTGATTGTTGGAGTTGTTGTTGCCTACGCAACCTTGTTTCTTTGCGATTTCTTCTGCACTGTCTTTCAATCTCAGGATTAAATGGCTCTAAGTCTATTAATCTTGATTTTCGCATAAACCTGCAATTAGAATCTCACAAAGAAACAATTAAAAATAAAAGAAAAGAAAATCCAAAATAATAAAGATAAATATTAGTATCGATATTGACAAAATAATTGCGCCTCCCCGGCAACGACGCCAAAAACTTGGTCGAGCTTTTTCGCAAGTGCACGAATCGATTTAGCAAGTAATAAAGTGAGTAGAGTATCGTCCCACAGAGAGGCGTTGTCAATTACAGAAATTGATATTATCTTTATTAATTGGATAGAAATTAATTTGATTTGAATGAATTTTTCTAAAACGAAATTAAATAAACAAGAAAACTTAACTTGGAATTTAAAGATATCAAAGAAAACTATCTAGAATTTAGATTCTGTTAATTGAATTTATACGGTTGATCTGACT
>CANXYC011000628.1:0-26532 GCA_948193065.1 Aleurites moluccanus | reverse complement strand
ATACCGACGTTTTCCGAAAAAAAAAATTATTTTCGCTCTAACTGGTTTTCTAAAATTATTATTGGTTATTTCGATGATTTTAATCTATATACTGAGAATTTTATTCACTAAAACATGTTATGCATTTCTAGGGTATTACATTTTGGTTAAGAAATAAAGAAGTTATGAAGAAAAGAAATGGAAAGGAAGAAAACGGCAATGGAGGAGAAATGAATAGGAAAATGATTCAAATTGAAGAAGAAGAAGAATCCCGTGGATATGATGCCCATATAAGACAAAAAAATTTGTAAAATTATAACTAAACCCTCCAAGTTTCAACCTTTACACTTTGGTCCTTAAATCTTTTGAAATTTATTTTGAAAATTCTGTCAGGATTTTGATATCAGTGCAAAAAGTGAATAAGCTTATTTTAATTTATCCTTATTTATAAAAATAGTTTTGGAGTCATTCTATAACTCCGACCGACCCATTTTTACTATTCACCTTGAATTACCCTTTATTTACCAAAATGCCATTATTCACTTTTCAGTGTTCCTAATTGATTTTAACTTCTTTCTTTTTACCAAAATTACACATAAATTATGATAATATTTTACCCCCAAGTCAATTTCAGAAATTTTTCTGTTGACCGGACTGCTAATTTCTCGGCAGTGTTCCCGACACCGCCATTTTTCGAAAAAATTTCAAATTTGCTTTCTAACTATGTTTCTAAAATTATTTTCCATCAATTCAAGACTAATGGACCACATACTGAGAATATATTCATGCACATGAGTTAGAAATTTATAGGGTATTACATTCTACCCCCCTACAAATAAATTCGTCCTCGAATTTAAATAAAACATCTGCATCCCGGTATTGCAACAAGAACATACATTTGGCCTTTGTATTTGTTTACTTTCTCATGTACCTTTATTCATAGTCTGATTCTTTTACCGTACTTTTACCATTGAAAACTCTTTTACTCAGAAATTGTCGGACTTGACAATTCACACCCTCTATGAAGTCTATTCTTATGGCATCTCCTCATTAATATCAACAATTATTCTTCCAACTTATGTAATAGGTTTGGCACATTTTTCATAGTATCAGAACATGGAACACTAGATAACATGATTCATATTGAAAGGAAGAGTCAAACTATAAGTTACATTACTAATTCTTTCAATACCTCAATGGTCTCGCTTATTTCGGTGACAATTTTCCTTTCTTGCCCATTTCCATAATACTTCCCATCTGAAGGAAATTCTCCTCTGCTCTATAATCATAGGAACCCCTTTTTCCATAATCTCTCTAATCAAGTTAGTCCCTCTAACTGTTTCTTTTATCTGGCTCATTCAACACTTTGAAAATCTACATTTCCTACCATATAGTGCTTCAAATGGAGTCGTACCAATAAAAAATTAATATTATTGCTATATGGAAATTCAATCAGTGACATTTACTTATCATCATAACCTTTAAATTTCAGTACACTTAACCTTAACATATTTCTATTGTCCATATCATTCGCTCTAATTGTCCATCTGTTTATGAATGGAATGCTATACTAAATAAGAATAGTATATTCATAACTGTTTGAAACTTTTGTCAAAAGATAATAAATAAACTGTATCCCTCCATCAACAATCATTGTCAAAGGTATAACTATATAAATTAACTTGTTCCCAGATCCATTCAGTTAATTGTATTATCTGTGTCAACTTGATGGCTTCTAATGTTCAATCTTATCCTATTCATAGGTTAAGCTTTTAGACACGACTTAGCCACATTATCTTTTCATATTGCGTCATCAATAATAGACTTTTCTTAACTTTTGATCTCGAAGTACTTTACCATTGGCCACACATAGTTATTTATCGTATTTCAAATTACCATCCTCATTTGTGAACTTTTAATGTTTTATCCCTTTTGAACATTTTTCCTTTAACTACACAAGATATGGATTCTGATCTCTATTCTCTTTAATATCATCAATTAGTAACAGTTTAATCCGAAATTGGGCTATCAGAGCCTGGTTTCGATCCTGGGATCCAAATCCAACTCCATGCCCATATCAATTTACTCATTCATTGCACAATTCAGTGGTCCTTTAACAATAAAGATGTGAGCTAGACTACTCATAGTCTTTTAACTAAGAGCATCTGCCATATTGTTAACTTTACTCGAATAACAAAATTTTCACAGTCACCACTTTTTAACAATTAACTCATCTTCGCTGCCGAGGATTCGGATTCTTCTATTTGCATAATACACTATGCACATACTGAAGATTCTTATGATTCCTTCATTTTTCGTACTTAACATCATACTTTAAATATTTAATGCAAATACTATTGCTGCCATTTTCCAATCACACATTAAGTAATTTATCCCATGGTTCTCTAACCATCAAGAATCACTTGTAATCATTCCTCCATAATACATCTTAATTAAATTCTGGAATCATTACAGTACTCTATAAAATTATCATTCACTGATGATAATATTAACTCTATACCATTCATGAAGCAAAACTTAAATTTCTATAAACTATACTTCCACATTTATATATCCATTGATACTTCTCTTGTTTACCGGCCATCTTATTCAATCAAAGTTGAAATCCTAAGAAAATCTTTTTTAATCTCTTATAGAATTTTCCTTCTCCAAGAACTACAACCTTAGAATGTTATTATACTGAGATAAATTAATTATTGCTTTTACCTTTAAAATTATTCTTATTACTATCTTCAGATAACCATAAGTTACTTATATATATATATATATATATATATATATTTCCATAAGTGCAATTGTTTCTAAGATAAATTCTATAATTTATCTCTCCCTATATAACTGATGCAACCCAAAAGTGTAAGGTACCAAAGTTAACCAACACATCAGTTACATCAGTCTATATTCAAATCACCTATCTCTACATCCTCAGGTCTCTGGGTCTCCTGAGTATTAACAGCAAAAACTCTTCCTTGGCCCCTACCAGCTGAAGCCTGACTATCACTGGAAATCTGTTTTCCCTTGCCTCTACCTCTAGTTGTAGTCTCTCTATCCATATTCTGACTAGTTTGTACCACTGGCTATGAAACTGTGACTAACGGCTGCTGATCAACCCTCAAAAAATACTTATTACCAAAGTGACCATGTTGGCCACACTTCAAACAAGCACCAGTCTGTCTCCAACACTCCCCCTCCATGTCTTCGACCACAAAACCCACAAACTAGCATAGTAGGTACTTGTATTGCTGGTTTAGATGAGCTCTATGAGTGAGTAGGTGTAGACCGCACCACAGGTGGTCCCCTACTCTTAAATCTCCTCGTCTGGTTACCCCCAGATGATCTCTGCTCGAATCGGGGTACCGACTCAACATGACTAGGATGGGAGTTGCTCTCCCCCTTCTTAATCTATGATCCTAAACCACCCTTCCTCTTCTGTTCCCTCTTGGCTCTCTCTGTCTTGTATTTTTCCTCTATCTGAGTTGCCTTATCAATTATTGTAGTCAAAGAAGGGAAATCTGTAGCTAACAAGGCATCGTGAGGTACAACACGTAAACCCCTCCGGAATCTACTAATCATATCAGCCTCTGTCGGTACTAAATGAGCAACATACCTACTCAATCGTATAAACTCCTCGGCATACTCTTCTACTAATTGGTCCCCCTACTCAAGCTACTCAAATCTAACTAAATTATGGGTCCTAACACTCTCAGTGATAAACTCCCTAATTAAACCCTGTCGGAACTCTGCCCAAGTAGGTAGGTGCTCTCCATATAGCCTGATCTCTATATGTCTCAAGAACCAAGTCCAGGCATTACGCTTTAACAATAAGCCCACCAACTTAACTGGTCTCAACTCAGAATAAGGTAGTCTCCTCACTACCTTCTCTACCTCCTCCAAAAAGTCAACTAGGTCAGTACCTTCATCCCCTCTGAACTCTGGTAAGTTTAGCTTCAAAAAACTAAACATAGAAACTCCTCCCTCATCTATCTCTCTCCTGCCTCCCTGTACAACTGGCTCCCTTTGAGCCCCCACTGGCTGCACAGGAGCCTGTGCTATTGCCTCAGGTACTAATGGTGGAGGTACCACTGCAGGAGCAAGCGCTGGCTGTGCCTGTTGTCTCTCACTCCTCAAATAAGTTATCTCTCTCCTTAACTCCATCATACCTCTCATCATCTCTACCCTCCATAGGTCATCTCCCCTCTCTGTGTCCTCTGTAGTCTGTTAGGATTGAGATGGACCCTCTAGTATACTAATCTCCATTACTAGGGACTCATCGGAGGCAATCCTAGCCTCCCTGATGTCTCTGTCTCTGCTGTCAGACATCTCTGTAATCTATCAGGAAAACATAAACAGTCTCAGAATATATTAACAACACAGAATATAGATATATAACAGACGATGACAGCAATAGATGACAAAGAAAATTATATGCTCCATGGTATACTTAATTCTACCCCATTTTGTAACTAATCACTATTCCTTTGTACTACAGTCACTATTCATCTGTTACCCAGATTCACATTCTGTAAACCTAGTGCTCTGATACCACCTCTGTCATGACCCAGTTTCCCGGACTGCGACGGTCCTAGGGCACGAAAAATGCCAATGGCAACTGGCACCCGTAGAACCCAGTATCATTATACAATCTATCCACCTCAACATCTTATTCATTTATTTTAAATTACCATCCATTATGCAATTTTGTTATTCATTCTGTTATTCTGTCATTCATTCTACAATTGGCTGTAATTTCACATATCACATCATAATCCATCATATAACTCCATATATAATTATCAATATATATTATATGTAATATTAATCTCCTAACTAACCCATACATACCCATAGAGCAGCTAAATAAAGAAACCTCAAATATAAATACAGAAAACTAGAATTTATACATAATAAACTACAGCAAAAATCCACATAAGATAGATGTTAGGATTCTGCAACTTACTCCTTTCCTGAAATGGGTTAAACAAACAAAAAGGTGAGTACGGATGATATTCAGTGAATTTACATGCATCGCAATAAATAATAGGTATAATTAAATAATGGTTTCAGTCAAAGAAATAACAGAATACATAATGGTTGTCAAGGTACAGTAAACCAAAGAGATATCATATATAAGCTCGGTTACATATGGAAAGGCAGATAATGAGACGAACTGTATGAAAAGAAATCATACAGTCACCAGACAAATCAAATATCACTGGACCATGTCGTTCACAAGTATCATATCAATCAATATCACTGGACCATGTAGGTCACTAGTTTCATATAAGCATAAGGTTGATCAGGCCTTATGGCTAGGACCATAACCCCTCCCAGCTAGAGTACAAATATACAATGTGCACAAGGTCGACAGTATTTCCCCACTCCCCTGTCGAATCGAAAGTTCTGCCAAACCATACTAGGGTCAATAACGAGGGATACCATAAGTAACAATGGCATCCGGATAACAATCAACCAAATAATAATTGGCTTGGTATCAATCAATTCAATATTCAATAAACTCAATTACAATGTTATATGCAATATACAATCAATAATATTAAGTATGGTAATAAGGAAAAGCAAGAATCAAAGGATGGTTCGGTGGCCGAAATTGGTGGGCAAATTGGCATGACAATGTCGCTGGCGACAATGGCATTCAATTTGGTAGGCCTATGGCATGCAAACCAATAGGCCAATAGCAAATAAACTAGACAATTTATCGAACACTTGATGGCATACAATGGCAAGCCAATAGATTAGGTTTTGAAGCAAAATTGACTTGCCAATTCAAAACAATAATAGGGTACATTATCCAACAATACAAAGGTATCAATAAACAAGGCTAAACGACATTTAAATGGCTCAAAATGGCAAGGATAAATCAAAGAAAATCAAGCAATTCAATAGGCAAATTTAGGCTAGGTTGGTTTGGCCACAAGGGATATTTTGCAAATGGTTTCCAATTCTTAATTTAATGATTCAAACACAATATTTGATGCAATGTAAACTCACCAATTTATCCAATTAGCCAAAATGCACTTCAATTGAACCGATTCCACCAAAATTCCTAATTTTTGGTACTTTGAAAATCCAATTTCCACAATCTCAAAGTCTACATCAAATTAACCATCAATTAGTTGTTCATTCATATCTAATTGATCATTTCTAACATCAATTTGAAATTCCTAACACTAATTCAACACATTCAATCTTACAACTTCAATTTCAAGCTTCAATTGAAAAATTCCATCAAATTTGGATAATCTAAATGAATTAAACACTAAACCCATTCAATTGAACCTAAAATAACACTAAAACATTAATCAAACTAAACAAATGAACTACTTTACCTCTAAGAGCCTCCATGGCCGAAATTCCTTAGTTATTTGCCTCCCAATCCTTTGCTCCAATCAACAAATTAAGGCTAGAAATGAGTTTAGCTAATTGAGTAGTTAATTTTGCTATCAAATTTTGCTAATTTTGGTTAAGAAATGAAGAAGTTTTGAAGAAAAGAAATGGAAAGGAAGAAAATGGCAATGGAGGAGAAATGAATAGGAAAATGATTCAAATTGAAGAAGAAGAATCCCGTGGATATGATGCCCATATAAGACAAAAAAAAATTGTAAAATTATAACTAAACCCTCCAAGTTTCAACCTTTACACTTTGGTCCTTAAATCTTCTGAAATTTATTTTGAAAATTATGTCAGGATTTTGATATCAGTACGAAAAGTGAATAGGCTTATTTTAATTTATCCTTATTTATAAAAATAGTTTTGGAGTCATTTTGTAACTCTGATAAATCCATTTCCACTATTCACCTTGAATTATCCTTTATTTACCAAAATGCCATTGTTCACTTTTCAGTGTTCCTAATTGATTATCACTTCTTTATTTTTACCAAAATTACACATAAATTATGGTTATATTTTACCCCCAAGTCAACTTCAGAAATTCTTCTGTTGACCGGACTGCTAATTTCTCGGCAGTGTTCTCGACACTATCATTTTCCGAAAAAATTTCAAATTTGCTTTCTAACTGTGTTTCTAAAATTATTCCCCATCAATTCAAAACTAATGGACTACATACTGAGAATTTATTCATGCACATGAGTTAGGAATTTATAGGGTATTACATTGGAGTTTTACTTTCCTTTGCTCCATCCATTCCAAACCTCTTGAGAAGTTCCTTTGTGTACTTTGATTGGTTAATGAAGATGCCTTCCTCACATTGTTTAATTTTTAATCCATGGAAGTACTTCAATTCTCCCATCATGCTCATCTCAAACTCACTTTGCATGCATGAGGAGAATTTCTTGCACAAAACCTCGTTAGTATCACCAAATATTATGTCATCAACAAATATTATGTCCTTTTTTATGAAAAGAGTTGTATCAACTTTACCTTTTGAAAAACCATTGTTAATAAAAAAAAAAAAAGTGCTTAGTATATCATACCAAGCTCTAAGAGCTTGTTTAAGACCATAAAGAGCTTTTTGAAGTTTAAAAATATGATTTGGAAAATCAAATTATTCAAGACTGGGAGGTTATTCAACATAAACTTTTTCCTCAATAAAACCATTTAAAAAAGCACTTTTGACATCCATTTGATACAACTTAAAGTTCATGAGACATGCAAATGCAAGTAGCATCCTAATTGCCTCAAGTCTATCCACCGGTACAAAGGTCTCATCATAATCTATTCCTTCCTCTTGATTATTTCCATTTGCCACCAATCTAGCCTTGTTCTTAGTGATCACACCAACCTCATCTAGTTTGTTTCTATACACCCATTTGGTACCAATGATGGGCTGGCTTTGTGGTCTAGGAACCATGGTCCAAACCTTGTTTCTCTCAAATTAGTTCAATTCATCCTGCATAGCCTCAACCCAACTTTCATCCTCTAGGGATTCATTGATATTCCTAGGTTCAATCTTAGATATGAAGGCTAGGTTATTCACTATTTCCTTGAAATAGGATCTTATGGCCACTCCCTTTGAGGGTTCACCAATTATGAGATCTTTTGGGTGGTTCTTTTTGAATTTCCAATCCTTTGGAAGTTCAACATCAAAAGGAAGATTTTCTATGGCCTTGGAAGAATTTCCTAGGTCATCAAGATTCTTAGAAGATGAATCAACAAGAGGCTCTAGGTCAATGGATGAATCATACATATGATTAAATATGTCATCATTCTCAATATGTTCAAATTTATGCACATCAAAGGACTAGTTTCATCAAATATAACATGCATGGACTCTTCAACCACTAAAGTTATTTTATTAAAAATTCTCTAAGCTTTGTTAGAAGTTGAATAGACTAAGAAAATACATACATCCATTTTGGAGTCAAATTTTCCAAGATTATCCTTGGTGTTTAATATGAAGCATTTGCATCAAAATACTCTTAGATATGAAATTCTTGATTTTCTTCCATTCCATAGCTCATAAGGAGTTTTGTTTAAAATTGCTCTTATGAAAGTCTATTTGAAATGTAACAATCATTATTGACAGCTTTAGCCCAAAAGTAGTTAGGAAGTGAGTACTCATTGAGCATAGTTCTAGCCATATCAATAAGTGTTCTATTTTTCCTTTCTACAACTTCATTTTGTTGGAGAGTTATTGGAGTAAAAAAGTTATGAAAAATTTCCCATTTCATCACAAAAGGATTTAACATGATTAACAAATTATCTCCCATGATCACTTCTTAAAGATGTGATATAAAAACCTTTTTCATTTTGGACTCTTTTAGCAAAAGATTTAAACTCCTTAGAACTATCATCCTTGTGAGCAAGGAATAATACCAAAGTAAATTTAGAGTAATCATCAACAATGACAAATGCATATTATTTACTTCCAAGACTAGATGTCCTACAAGGGCCAAACCAGTCCATATGCAAAACCTCTAAATGTCTAGAAGAAGAAACAATATTTTTGGCTTTAAAAGAACTTTTGACTTGCCTGCCCATTTCACATGCATCACACAATTTGTCTTTATGAAACTTGACCTTGGGGAGACCAATTACAAGCTCATTAGACTTAAGATTATCAATGTGATCTATGCCAACATGTCCAAGTCTCCTATGCCACAACCATGCATCATCATATAGAGAAACCATAAAATAAAAATTATCATCATGCATGTTATTAATATCAATCATATAAACATTGCCAATTCTATAACTGATAAGCAAAATTTTATTATCCTTCAAACGCTTCACATAGCATTTCTTAGAAGTAAAAGAAATTTTGTTTCTGTCACACCCCAACTCTAGTGGTGCGACGGTCCTAGGGCAAGGGTAGGCTTAAGGCCACCATAAACCTGTAGAACACTCATATCTTGGATCTCATACACAACACATATAACCACATCACACATAGTTATCATCATGCATACTCATTTCTATGAATCATATAATCATCATTCATGCATTTCCATTCATCATCTTATGATTTTCTCTTGTTCCTTACCAATTAAAAGATACATCACACATTAATAAAGAACAAGGGCAACCCACAATGTAACAATTCAGACATCAAAATAATAACATCCTCAATATCTAACTATGGAGCTCTAGAGCATACTCGTTATACATATAAATACCATAATACAAAATAATATACATCAAAAGAATTACATAGAGTCTTCTTGGAGGAATGAATCAAAAAGCTATGTCTTTTATGTTAGCTCCCTCTCGAGCTACACTATCACCTGAAATCCACAAAAGAGGAGTGAGCCTTCAACTCAGTAAGATATAAATATGCAATGCAAAGATCAAGCTAAAGGAACATGGATATGGAAGTTTCATAAGGTTATGTTTACAAGAACATAAGTTCTCACAATCGAATACCCTATCAAATCATACGATAAAACTGTCAGAATGCATCAGTAGCCTTCCTACCTTATCACAACATAACGCATCACTAGCCTTGATACCTTATTGCAATACATATGCTTAGCCAAGCATATGCCTAGAGCTTATGGTCCCCTCTAGGTGAAACACTGATAAAAACCCTATCAGCTAGGTTCCCAAAGTGCATAATGGACCAATAAATTTTAATCTCATTGGGAAGAGCAGTCTATACATATACATATCATAGGTCATATAGCTTGGATTTCATAAATAATCATATTGGTCACAAGACCATCAACATATAATCATGAATCATTCAAGATAGCAAATAGGTTTCACATGAGCTTGGTCCAAGGAAGAATGACCAAGTCATTTACAACATATAAGGTGTTTATATGGAACAATTTATTATTTGTTTGAGAACATCATAGGAAATTCATTTAATAGGTTCACAATACAATATTTTGAAACATGAGAACCATATACATGAACATTAGGAAGGATTGAACAATCAATTTTAAAGAAACAATATACATATGCAATGTTCATACTTACCTCAAAGTAATTTATCCTTATACTTCCCTCAATTATTTATATATTCAATAATTTTCTCTATTTCCTTGAGTTCTCTTTTCCTATGAAAAATCCCCAAATACACACAATTAGGGTTTATACCCAACAATGTTCATACAAGATAAATCCTTACGATTCTAATCATCTTTTAGAATCCTAATATGTTTTCTAACATCAATTTAATCACTTATTAAGGAAATATAAAAGATTGGGATGAATAGCTACCATTCACCCAAAATCCTAAATCCATACATATCTTGCTTATAATCCATAATAAATACTAATGATGTTCTTAAACATCAATACTTAACTCATATTCATCTATTCTAACCATGCATTAACTTATCTTGAACTTAGATTGAAGTTTGGAACAAATACCTTGAATTCCTAGAAATGAAAAATCCATGAGAAATCTGAAATCATGATGTTCTTGAAGGTTTAATTATTGATTCTTATATCAACGGAGATGAAATAAGTGATTGAGAAGAGAATTTAATGAATTTATGGATGGGTGAAGTGCATTTATGAAGAAAGAATGAGAAGGAAATGAAATAAATGAAATCTGAAAATGAAGAAGAATGGTCAAATATTTATAGGCCCGTGTCATCACGCTCGTGAATAAGCTCTCTCGGCCATAAAGGTCACTATTCACGTTGGGTTCGAACCACTTCTTCACAATAGTGAAGGGACGTTTCACACCCGTGAATACAAATCTAAAGAGTTGGCTAATTTACACAAAAGCTTTTCTCACAATAGTGAAAGATGTCTCATGCCAGTGAAGAACACTTCACTCCCGTAAGGAATCTTCATGCCCGTGAAAGTCAATTCCTTAGGAAAATGAAAAATTACATAGAAAATATTCTCAAGGTGGTGAAAGATCTTTCACTCCCGTGAAAACTATCTTTAAGGTGGTGAAAGGTATCTTCAGGGTTGTGAACTATCTCCAAGGTGGTGAAAGGTATCTTCACCCCAACCCCCCCACCTCCCCCCTGAATAACCGATGGTGAAGAATTCTCATATTTTCTCCATTCTAACTTGTCCAAACTCAATCAGCTTACACATTCACAATCTTAATACCTCAAAATCAATCACAACTCACATTTTAAGACTTACCTTGATCTTGGAATAGATAAAGGTACTTATCCTACATGCTCTGTTCATTTTCCTAAGTGCACTTTTTCATTGCTTGATTCCTTCATAGCACCTTAACCATTGTTATATCTTTATTTTGTAGTCTCTTGATCATTCGATCCATAATGGTTATTGGAATCTCTTCACAAGACAAGCCTTACTGAAGGTCCACTGTTAGCACTTGTAGCACATGAGAAGGATCGATGATATATTTCTGAAGCATCGATACATGGAATACCAGATGCACATTATCCATGTTAGGTGGCAAAGCTAGCTTGTATGAAACCTCTCCAATCTTGCTCAGAATCTCAAAAGGTCCAATAAATCATGGAGATAGCTTGTCTCTCTTGCCAAACCATAGAACTCCTTTCACTGGTGAGATCTTTAAGAACACTAAATCTCCAACGAAAAACTAAAGGTCTTTTCTTTTTGGATCAGCATAACTCTTTTGGCGACTAAGGCTATCTTTAATCTATCTCAAATTAGAGAAATCTTCTTTGACGTATATATTATCAATTCTGGTCCTTTGATATGCTTTTATCTAACCTCATCCCAACATAAGGGAGATATGCATTTCCTGCCATATAAAGCCTCATAAGGGGACATCTAGATTGTTGAATGGTAGCTGTTGTTGTAGGCAAATTCTATCAATGGCAAGTGAGCATCCCAATTTCCTCCAAAGTCTAGAATGCACATCCTCAGCATGTCTTCCAGAGTTTGGATGGTCCTTTTTATTGCCCATCCATCTACGGATGAAATGTTGTGCTGAAATCAAGCTGTGTACCCAAGCACTCTTGCAATTTTTGCCAAAATCTCAAGGTGAACTGAGTATTTCTATCTGAGATGATTGAAACTGGAACTCGATGAAGCCTGACAATCTCATCAACATAAATATGTGCATACTGAGAAGCCATATAAGTCGTCTTGACTGGAAAGAAGTGAACTAACTTGGTCAATCTATCAACAATAACCCATATCGAATCATGGCCTCTTGAAGTCTTTGGCAATCCAACCACAAAATCCATAGTCACTCTCTCCCATTTCCATTCTAGTAGCGGAAACTATTGAAGTAGTCCTAAAGGCTTCTGATGCTCGAACTTAACTTGTTAACAAGTTAGACATTTAGCTATATATTCTGCAGCATCTCTTTTCATTCCACTCCACCAATAAGAACTCTTGATGTCGTGGTACAGCTTTATTGCACCTGGATGTACACTGTAATTGGAATGATGAGCTTCTTTAAGAATCACTTCTCTCAATCCATCCATAGCTGAAACACATAATCTATTACCCAGTCTCAGTACACCATCAACCATGGGAAAGCCTGAAGCTCTCTCTGTTCCCACATCATTTTTTAGCTTTACCAACTGAGGATCCTTATCTTGTGCTTCTCTTATCTAATCAATAAGTACTAGTTTAACTTGAAAATAAGCCAGAAGCACACCCACATCTGACAGATCCAATCTAATCCCAATATCATGCAAACTTTGCACCTCTCTCACTAAAGATCTCCTACTAACTTGGATATGGGCTAAACTTCCTAAAGATTTTCTACTTAAGGCATCCGCCACCACATTAGCCCTTCCTGGATGGTACAAAATTTCACAATCATAATCTTTTAGTAATTCCATCCATCTCCTCTGTCGGATATTGAGATCCTTCTAATGGAAGATATACTTTAAACTTTTATAATCTGTGAAGATCTCACACTTCTCTCCATATAGGTAGTGTCTCTATATCTTCAATGCAAATACAACTACAACCATCTCAAGATCATGTCTAAGGTAATTCATCTCATGCTTCCTCAACTGTCTAGAAGTATAGGCTATTACTCTACCATGCTATATAAGTACACATCCAAGTCCCACTCTCGATGCATCACAGTACACTACATATCCTCCTTCTCCTGACGACAAAGCCAAAACAAGTGCCATGGTAAGACAAGTCTTCAACTTATGGAAACTCCCTTCGCAAACATTTGTCCATTGGAATTTCACTTGCTTCTGAGTAAGCTTGGTCAAAGGTGTTGCAATCTTAGAAAATTCTTGTACAAACCTCCTATAATACCCTACCAAACCCAAGAAACTTCGAACTTCGAAAACATTCGTGGGTCTGGGCCAATTAAGAATCGCATCCACTTTCTTTATATCAACTTTAAGTTCTTCCTTACTCACCACATGTCCAAGGAAACAAACACTATAGAGCCAAAACTCACACTTGGAGAAATTGGCAAACAATTGATGCTCCCTCAAGGTCTGTAATACAATCTGAAGATGTTCTTCATGCTCCTCCTTGTTCTTAGAATATACAAGGATGTCATCGATGAATAAAATGACAAACTTGTCCATAAATGGCCTGAACACCCTATTCATCAAATCCATGAATGTGGTTGGTGCAGTAGTCAATCCAAATGGCAATATTAAGAACTCATAGTGTCCATATCTGGTCCAAAAAACCATCTTCTATACATCCTCATTTTGAATTCTCAACTGATGATAACCTCACCTCAAGTCTATCTTGGAGAAATAACTAGCACCTTGTAGTCAAATAAATCATCTATCTTTAGCAAAGGATACTTGTTCCTGATGGTAACCTTGTTAAGCTGTCTATAGTCGATACACAATCTTATAGAACCATCTTTCTTCTTCACAAAGAGTATTTGTGCTCCCCATGGCGAACTACTAGGTCTGATGAATCCCTTGTCAATCATATCTTACAACTGAACTTTCAATTCTTTCAACTCAACCGGTGCCATACGGTAGGGAGGAATAAAAATTGGACTCATGTTGGATAGCAATTCGATACCAAACTCTATCTTTCTATCCGATGCAAAACCTGGTAATTTTTCAGGAAATACCTCTGAAAATTAACTAACTATTGGAATATGCTTCATGCTCTTCACTTCCTTCTAAGTATCCCGGATATAAGCCAAATACCCTTTGCAACCCTTTCTCAACAACCTTCTTGCCCCAATGGCAGATATCACATTGTATGGTACTTCGCTCCTCTCCCCTTGAAATTCAAACTCCTCACCTGAAGGTGGCTTGAAAACTATCTTTTTCCCATTACAATCTATGGTAGCATAGTGCTTGGACCACTAGTCCATGTCTAAAATCACATCAAATTCTAACACAGGCAATTCAATCAAATCTACATTCAAGTTCTTGCTACCAATGCTAACCACACATGAGGGATAAAAGTTTTAAACTTCAATATCTTCCTCTAAAGGAGTAGAAACAATCAACACAGTTTCAAGCAACTCACAGGGTACAGGCAATTTCTTAGTAAAACATGATGACACAAAGGAATGCGTAGCTCCTGAACCAAACAACACTCTAGCATTCAAAGCTTGGATCAGAAGAATACCTGTAACAACCGTGTTAGATGTCTGGGCCTCATGCTATGCTAGAGCAAAAACTATGCCTTTTCCTCTACCCATAGGAATTGACCCCTAAGCCTAACATGCTAAACTGACCCTCTGCCAGCCTCTAGAGTCCTATCCAAAATGCCTTGGCCTGCACCTGGCTGCTGACTAACACTCCTCTCCTTATCCATCCGAACTGTAGTCTGAGAAGCCTGAGGTCTATCTCCAAAGGATGGTTGTGGATAATTCATGAGTAAATGACCTTTTTGTCCACACCTAAAGCATGCTCCTATCACATAATGACAAGGGCCATTATGAAATTTACCACATGTAGAACACAAAGGTCTAGGAGTCCTAGATGGTGCAAAGCTAGCTGAAGCATGGCTCATCTGAGAAGTGGGTCCAAGGGTAGTTCGACTCTACTGTGGTCTCTCTGAAGGTTCTCTATACCCACTCTGAGAAGCTGACTGATGAGTCACTCCCGTACTTTTCACTCCACTCTCTTGTTTAGAAGAACTGCCTATTTTAATTTTCTTCTTCTCAACTCTTTCAGATCTAGCTTCCATCTCCCTATTCTCAATTACTCTAACCTTATACACCAGCTTAGAGTAAGAGTCAAACTCAAGAGTAGCTAGGAGTTTAAATAGTGGAGCCACTAATCCTCTTAGAAACCTTTGAATCCGTGTCACTTCTGTAGGCACCAAAGCTGGAGCAAATTTGCTCAACTGACTGAACTTCCTGGCATACTATGAAACACTCATATCAGGTGTATGAACCAATTTTTCAAACTCTACAGATTTAGCTTCTCTCATGCTCTCTGGAATAAATTCATTTAGTACCAATTCCTTGAATCTCTCCTAAGAAAGATCTTCATTTCCACCAAAGCATACTAGAAATGCTTCTCTTGAACCAATCTTTGGCCTCAGCTTTCATCAAATTGCCCACAAACTCTATAGCTCTTCTATCGAGAATCTGCAGAATCTGTACTTTCTCTTTGATTTCTTCTAGAAAATGTCACGATCCATTTTTGGATCACGACAGTCCTAGGGTGCGGGAGATGCCAGAGGCGATCGGTACTTGTAGAACCCATCATCACATCTATACAATCTCATACTATAACAATATTGCAGCGGAATCATCTATCATCAATTACATATCAGACTATAATCATACACTCACATAAGCACTATTCATTCTATTACTCTGTCATTCATTCTGACACTTTATGTAATTTCCATAATCTTATACATTTATACTCCAAATATCCATACATACATGTTCATAAGCTAACTATATCATACATAACCCATGAAGCAGCTAAGATATGAACATACAAAAATATTCAGTGTTTAATATAATTTCACTGCCATAATATTGCAGATTCCACAGAGAGTCAAAATTCTGGGATATCTACCTCCTACTCTGCACTTGGAGAGGGAAACAATGAGAGAGTGAGTATATATGATACTCAGTGAATCTAATATGCATCAACCAATAAATGGATAATGGAATATCAATAACAATAGGCAGATGAGATAAATAAATCAATCTACTCAAAATCACTGGATACATAGTCAAGTACAAAATATGACTGTAAAGTCAGATCTCATATCAAGGAAGATATATATCACATGGATAAGATAGATAATGACAGATGTAGAGCTATACCCATAGAAATGTGTCAAGCACAAATCAGTCTCATATCAATAAATATAAGACGGATCAGGTCTTATGACTATGACTCATAACCCTTCCCAGTTAGGGCATAAAAATATACAGTGTGCATAATGCCGACAGTATGTACTCACTACCCTGTTGGGGAGGCAATTGTGTCAAATCACATCAGAATCAATAAACACATCAATAGATACCATTTTACAATAATGGCATCACCAAGTATCAATAACTCATCATCAATCAATTCAATGAGCAATATAATCAATAAGATATCCATAACAATCGATTATACAATGACCAAAGGTCTAGCAACCAATAATGGGATCAAACATAAGTTGGTCATTTATGGCCAAAAAGTTGACACAATTGACATGCCATTGTCGCTGGCAACGATGGCATTCAAATGGTTGGCCTATGGATTTTTGAGCAAGGCATTTTATCGAACACATTATGTGCAACAATGAAATGATATTTTGGCAAGGTTTTGGTGCAATATTGACATTGCCCCAATGAAATGACTTTTGGGATTTTTGAGTGTACAACTAGCACTCGCCGTTGCGGGTCCGTTTTGGGATTTTTGAGTAGTTTCTGGTTAACTATGTTACCAAAGGATTTAGGTGGACCATGAGGTACCATTTTAAAACTTAGTTCAAGACTAGATGATTAGGCTAAGTGGTGGCCTAATTGGCTTTCTAGATTTCATTTTATGGACAAACAAAGTTTAGGTTATTTTAGGTCATTTTGAAGGGTTTATTTACGGGCCAATATGCACTGTATGTACTATAAAATATCAAATGCTATTTTATCAGTCTGATTGACTTTTTATATGATATATGATGCAAATAATGCATGAATATAAATAAGGACTCACCTCTATCACAATCAGATCACTTATCCCCCAATCTAATGCTCCCGAGCCCTAGTAAGCCCGCCGTTCAACACTTCGAGCTAGAGTATTTGACGGTTCACCTATTATCACATATAACACTCCGGTAAGATGTAAAATCATCACAAAACATGTTATTTACATAAAAACACAATAAGTATACACACTATGCTCTATAAACCTTACTTTGTACTAATTACACATTTATCAACCCTTTATGCATAAACACCTATCTATCACCATAATTAACTTACATTTCATATATGCATCACTTATATATCATATTAAGAACTCATATACACTTAACTTAGCATGCTATATCAAACATATACTATATTCAAGTTTAGCTTTCAAGTACTTAAATCAAACATGTTTTATACATCTAAACTTATACATTTCCATCATTTTCATCACTTAACCATATTCAAACACTTCTTTCCTAATCACATTAGCCTAACACATTAAACTAACAAAGTCAAATGGTTCGGCCAAAATGGAATTCATCCCATTCATCCATTTTTCAACACCATTCAATCATACAACTTAAATACATGTCAAATACACATCATTCAATCATTTAAACCTATTAAACATCAAACATCAAACCATAACACAAGCACCTCATGTTTCGGCCCAATTGATTCTTCATCCAAATGGATTTGTTTCCATCATTTAACCAATAATTCATGTTATACACATCAAATAAACATCATTTAAACCAAATAATCCATCAAAACAACACTGATTCAAAGTTCTTCCTATTAGGGTTTCCATCCAACTTTTTGAATTCCATCCATCCAAAACATGATTTGAACACTAATAAACATCAAAGAACATATTTGAATCAAAAGAATCACAAAATCAATCACTTACCAAAAGTTCTTCAAAATCTTCAAAGGATTGATTTGTTATTTTTTCTAGTTTTCCTTTGAATCTATGGATATATTTGTGTTTAGGATGATGGAATTAATATGTTTCCATCAAAAAATGAAAGAAAACAACAAGATTTGGCTTTAATCAAGGTTGGCCGAAACTTGTAATGGAGGAAAGAGAAAGTTGGCTGAAATTTTGGCTAAGAAAGAAAAAGAATGGTGAAGAGTTGGGAAAAATCAAGATTAAAAATCAATGATATTATCCTATACATCAAATTTATGGTACATATGGTGTAACCTAGCTATCCAACCATCCATTTCTTCATCTTTTCATCCAATGGCTAGATTTTGATAAGCCTAAATTGATACTATAGGCTTGCATACATCATATAATTCCATAATGCAAAGAAAAAGACCAAAATATCCTTAGTTCAAATGGATATCCCAAATTGAGCAGCTTGCCCCGGATTATTTTATACCGGGTTTAATTCTCCAACAATTATTCATTTAAACATAATATCATCATTTTCATGTCCTAATATTCTTTTCTACCTTCAAATATGCTATTTATTTCATAAAAACTTGAAGGGGTGCGAAATGACCATTTTGCCCCCAGTTCACCAAAAACTCAAAATTACCCGATTTTGTCCTAACAGCCTTTAAACCACTTTAACTCATATAATACATCATAAAACATGCATATATATTGAATTTCATGTATAAGCATGCAATATCACATAACAATCAGTTCAAGAAAAATTTCCCTTAGTTGGCCCCTTAATAGTTCAGGTTAGGTTTAAGCTAAGGTGTTACACAGACAGTCCAAATTCCACTATACCCCTAAAGTTTCCTTTATTTATAGTTTTGACATTGCTTACTATTTCATTGATCTTAAACATTTTTCACCTCTTTCTTTTTATTGTATTTACACATGCATACACATAATCATTTATCCCTTAGTCAGAATCAGAAATTTATCAGTCGACTGGACTGCTATTTTTGTGGCAGCGATATTGACACCGACATTTGTCGAAAAAGTTTTCCGTTTTTGCTCTAAGTGAGTTTCTAAAATTATCTTTAGTCATTTCGATAATTTCAATCCATATACTAAGAACTTTAATCATAAAAAATGTTATGCTTTTATAAGGTATTACATTCTACCCTCAAAAAAAATTTATCCTCGAATTTAAAATACATACATACATATATACATCAATGATAGAACAGGAATGGATACTTGTCCTTCATGTCCTGCTCACTTTCCCATATGCACTCTTCCATCAACTAATTCCTCCATAGCACTTTAACCATCGAGATTTCTTTGTTCCTCAGTTGCCTGACTTTTCTATCTACAAGCAGCTCCTAAAATGACAAGTCTTCATTAACCTCATATCCTATATCTCCAATACATACGATGGATTAGATACATATTTCCTCAACATAGAAATATGAAACACCGGTTGAACATGGCTCAAATTTGGTGGAAGAGCCAATATGTAAGTCACATTGCCAATCTTATCAAGTATCTCAAATGGGCCTACAAATCTTGGTGACAGCTTCCCTTTATTTCCAAATCTCATAACACATCTTATTGGTGAGATCTTAAGAAAGACATGGTCACCAACTGCAAAATGAACATTCTTCCGCTTCGAATCAGCATAACTCTTCTATCTGCTGAAAGCAATCTTCATCCGATCTCTAATGATAGGCATCTTTTCCACTATTTCCTTTATTAATTATGGTCCCTCTATATGTTTCTCTCCTGGTTCCACCTAACACACTGGGGATCTACATTTCCTACTATACAATGCTTTATATAGAGCCATTCCAATAGAAGAATGGTAACTGTTGTTGTAGGAAAACTTAATCAGTGGCAAATATTGATCCCAGTTACCTTTAAAATCCAAAACACATAATCTCAATATATCCTCCAAAGTCTGGATAGTCCTCTCTAACTGTCCATCGGTCTGTGGATGGAAAGCTATACTAAACCTTAACTGGGTACCCATAGCTTCCTGGAACTTCTACCAAAATCGAGAAGTAAACTGCGTACCCCTATCAGATATGATCTTCACTTATACTCCATGAAGCCGTACAATCTTGTCCGCATACAACTGTGCATACTGAGTTGCAGAGTAAGTAGTCTTCACTTCTAGGAAATGAGCAGACTTTTTCAATCAATCTACGATAACACATATGGAGTCATAACCCCATATAGTCCTCGGTAAACCGACTGCAAAATCCATAGTAATTTGCTCTCATTTCCACTCTAGCAACTCAATCTCCTGAAGAAGGCCAGACGGCTTCTGATACTCAAATTTAATCTGCTGACAGGCTAAACATGTAGAAACAAACCGAGCTACATCTCTCTTCATACCAGACTACCAATACACATCTCTCAGATCATGGTACATCTTGGTAATCCCAGGATGTACACTGTACGATGAATAATGAGCCTCTCTCATAATCTGATCTTGTAGTCCATCAATATCAGGTGCACATATCTGCTTCCCAATTTTTAATACATCATTCTCTACTATAAACTCTATTGCCTTACCATTCAAAACACCACCTTTCAGCTTCAATAGATATGCATCCCTATCTTGTGCCACCTTAATGTCATCAATCAATAGTGCTTAACCCAAAATTGGGCCATCAAAGCCTAGTTTAGATCCAGGGATCCCAATTCCAACTCCATACCCATAACAGCTAACTCTTTCATCTCACAGATCAAATGTCTCCTGACAACCAAGATGTGAGCTAGACTGCCAAAAGACTTCTGGCTCAATGCATCAACTACTACATTAGCTTTGTCCTGATGGTAAAGGATCTCACAATCATAATCTTTAAGCAATTCAACCCATCTGCGCTATCGGAGGTTCAGATCCTTCTTCTAAAGTATATACTGTAAACTTTTATGATCAGTATATATCTCGCATTTAGACCCATACAAATAATGCCTCCAGATCTTCAGTATAAACACTACCGCTGCCATCTCTAAGTCATGAGTCGGATAGCTTCCCTCATGTTTCTTAAACAGAAGAGAAGCATAGGCAATCACTCTCTGAAGCTGTATTAAAACACATCCCAATCCAATTCGAGAAGCATCACAATACACTATAAACTTCTCATCCTCTGATAGCAATACTAATACTAGAGCACTTATGAGGCAAGATTTCAAAGTCAGAACACTGCTCTTACACTCATCAGTCCACAGATATCTCTCCTGCTTCTGAGTCAACTTAGTCAATGGAGAAGCAATTCTTGAGAAGTCCTTCACAAATCTCCTGTAGTATCCTGCCATACCAAGGAAACTACGGATCTTTGAAACACTAGAAGGCTGAAGCCAATTTGCAACTGCTTCAACCTTCTAAGGATCTAAAATAATATCATCTTTACAAATCATGTGACCAAGGAAACACACTTCTGTTAGCTAGAACTAGCATTTAGACAACTTAGCATACAGCTGATGCTCCTGAAGTGTTTGCAATACTATCCTCAGATGCTCTATATGCTCCTCTCACTCTTGGAATAGATAAGAATGTCATCAATGAACACTATGACAAACTTATCCAAGAATGGCTTAAACACCATGTTCATTACATCCATAAATGCAGCAGGTGCATTAGTCAACCCGAATAGCAACACTAGAAACTGATAATGTTCATACTGGGTTCTAAAAGAAGTCTTAGGTACATCACCCTTCTTGATTCTCAATTGGTGATACCCAGATCTCTAATCAATCTTAGAGAAATGACTGGCACTCTACAATTGATCAAACAGATCATTAATTTGTGGCAACAGATATTTATTCTTCACTGTCGGCTTATTTAGCTGTCTATAATCAATGCACATCCTCATAGAGCCATCCTTCTTCTTCACAAACAATACTGGAGCATCCACAGAGAACTGCTCAGTCTAATAAATCCTTTATCTAATAACTCCTGCAATTGTACCTTTAATTCTTTCAACTCTACTGGTGCCATTTTGTATAGAGGAATTAATATCGGATCGATGCCTGAATACACCTCAATCTCAAACTCTATCTCCTTATCTAGGGGTAATCCTGGCAATTCTTCAGGGAAGACATCAAAGAATTCCCGAACCACTAATATCTGATCAATATCTATAGAAATATTTTGCACATCAATAACATGAGCCAGGTATGTTGAACAACCTTTCCCTATCATCCTTCTAGCCTGGATAGCAGAAACAAAACTAATTCCAAACTCTCGTCGATCACCCAGGAATTCAAATTTAGGCTACCCCTCAGGCTAGAATTTAACCCTCTTTCTATAACAATCAATAACTATTCGATGTGTCGTTAGCCAATCCATACCAAGGATCACATCAAGCTCTAACACAGGCAGTTCAATCAAATTAGTATGCAGAATGTTATCATCTATTTCAATCACACAAGTAGGATAATAATAATCCACTTCTACACTCTCTCTCATAGGAGTAGTTATCACTAGAGGCACATTCAATAAATATCTATCTTTATTTAACTTAAGTGCAAACTAAGGTGAAACAAATGAATGTGTAGCACCAGAGTCAAATAAAGCATCAGCAATCTCATTCTATATCAAAATATTACATGTGACCACATTACTAGATCCTTGTGCCTCCTGAGCCTTCACTATAAAAACTCACCCCTGGCCTCTGCCTGCTAGGGCCTGATTACTGCTCAAGGCCTGTCCTCTGCCTTTGCCCCTACTAGGAGCCTCTCTGGCAACATTCTGATTCATCTAAATAGTAGGCTGAGAAACTATAGCAGATGGTTGCTGATCACCCCACAAGGGACAATTGCTAATAAAATGACCATGTTGCCCACATTTCAGGCAAGCACCTGACTATCGTCGACACTCCCCTCTGTGTCTTCTACCATAAAAACTATAAGTAGGCACAATGGGCACCTGTGTAGCAGGTCTAGAGGAACCCTAAGAATAAGAAGGTGCAGACTGCACTGGAGGTCCTCAACTCTGTATCCTCCTCCTCCTCCTCCTCTGACTGCCAGATGAAGGTCTTTGATCAAACCTGGGTACTGACTCAATCTGTCTATGCTGGGAGCTGCTCTCCCCCCTATTACCCTGTGATCTTGGTCCTCCCTTCCTCTTCTGATCTCTCTTCTCTCTATCTGATTTGTATTTCTCTTCCATCTGATTAGCTTTATCAATGATGGTAGTCAGAGATGTGAACTCAGTAGCCAGTAAGGCATTATGCAATGAGGCATGCAAACCCTTCCTGAATAGGCTAATCAAATCTACCTCAGTATGAGCAATCTGGGTAGCATATATGCTCAATCTGATAAACTCCTCGGCATACTCCTTATCTGACCTACCACCCTGCTCAAACTGCTCAAACTATATCAAATTCTTGGTCTTTACCCCTTTTTTCAGGAACTCATAAATCAATCCTTGTCTAAACTCAGCCCAAGTAGGAGGATGATCACCATATAATCTAGGCTCCATCCTATGAGAAAACCATGTCCAGGTTTCCACTTTAGCAATAAAACCACAAGCTCTACTACCCTGATATCAGAACAAGGTAGTCTTCTAACTACCTTCTCAACCTACTCAAGAAAATCATTAGGCTCATCGTCTCTACCACCTCTGAACTCTGGTAGGTTTAACTTTAGAAAGCTAAACATAGAAACTCCTCCCTCATCAATAACTCAGTGGGCTCCCTGTACAACAGGCTCTCCAATAACCACAATTGGCTATATAGGAGCTGGAGGAATAGGTACTGTAGTAGGTGTAACTAGGAGTGGCACTATTGATGGCACTGGGGGTGGCGATATATTCTATCGTTCCCGCCTCAAATCTGCTAGTTCTGGCTATATAGGAGCTGGAGCAATAGGTACTGTAGTAGGTGTAACTAGGAGTGGCACTATTGATGGCACTGGGGGTTGCGATACATTCTATCGTTCCCGCCTCAAATCTGCTAGTTCTCTATGCAAATCCATCATTCCCCTCATCATCTCTATCTTTCAGGGGTCATCACTCCTCTCTGTCTCCTCTGTAGTCTGTCAGGATCTAGACAGTACCTCAAAAATAGAAAATTCTCTGACCAAAGACTCATTAGAGGTTACCTCTACCTCTCTGGTATCCCTATCTCTATCATCAGACATCTCTGTAAATTGTTGAAAAATAGAACAATATACTCAGTGCATTACAGAAATGCAAAATACTCATACATACTCGACAAATACAACAAAAGATGATACATAAATTCCTATGCTCCATGGTTCACTTAACTCTACCCATACTGTACTCAATTACTATTCCTCTGTAACTTAGTTACTATTCATCTGTAACCTATGCTCTAAAATCTATAACCCAGAGCTTTGATATATGTAAGCTAGTGCTCTGATATCTGTAACCTAGATCTTTGATATCTGTAACCTAGGGCTCTGATACCACCTCTATCACGACCCGTTTCCAGATCGCGACGGTCTTAAGGTGAGGGAGATGCCAAAGGCGACCGACACCCGTAGAACCCATCATCACATCTATACAATCTCATACTATAACAATATTGCAGCGGAATCATCTATCATTAATTACATATCAAATTATAATCATACACTCATATAAGCACTATTCATTCTATTACTTTGTCATTCATTCTAACACTTTATGTAATTTGCATAATCTTATACACTTATACTCTAAATATCCATACATATATGTTCATAAGCTAACTATACCATACATAACCTATGGAGCAGCTAGGATATGAACTTACAAAAATATTCAGTGTTTAATATAATTACACTGCTATAATACTGCAGAATTCACAGAGAGTCAAAATGTTGGGATATCTACCTCCTGTTTTGCACCTGGAGAGGGAAACAGTGAGAGGGTGAGTATATATGATACCCAGTGAATCTAATATGCATCGACCAATAAATGGATAATGGAATATCAATAACAATAGGCAGATGAGATAAATAAATAAATCTACTCAAAATCTCTGGATACAAAGTCAAGTACAGAATATGACTGTAAAGTTAGTTCTCATATCAAAGAAGATATATATCACATGGATAAGATAGATAATGACAGATGTAGAGCCATATGCATAGAAATATGTCAAGCACAAATCAATCTCATATCAATAAACATAAGACGAATCAAGTCTTATGACTAGGACTCATAACCCTTCCCAGTTAGGGCATAACAATATACATTGTGCATAATGCCGACAATATGTACTCACTACCCTATTAGGACAGCAGCTCTGTCAAATCACATCGAAATCAATAGAATCAATAAACACATCAATAGATACCATTTTATAATAATGGCATCACCAAGTATCAATAACTCATCATCAATCAATTCATAAGCAATAGAATCAATAAGATATCCATAACAATCGATTATACAATGACCAAAAGTCTAGCAACCAACAATGGGATCAAACATAAGTTGGTCATTTACGGCCAAAAAGTTGACGCAATTGGCATGCCATTGTTGCTGGCGACGATGGCATTCAAATGGTTGGCCTATGGATTTTTTAGCTAGGCATTTTATCGAACACATTGTGTGCAACATTGAAATGACATTTTGGCAAGGTTTTGGTGCAACATTGGCATTGCCTCAATTATCAACAACAACAAACATTGTATGCATGTAACACCTCAATTGAAAGGCTTAGAACACAACCTTCAGAGGCAAGCCAAAAGGGGTTTTTCTTATATGTTTGTATGATATGTATGATGCATATTTATGCTTATATTGAATGAATATGCATGTTTTAGATGGTTTTAAACATGTTAAAGTATATCAAAGGCTGTTAGGAAGAATTTGGTAGAAACTTGAAATTTTGTGAACTGGGGGCAAAATAGTCATTTTGCACCACCTCTAGTTCTTATGAAATTATCACCATATTTAGAAGTAGAAAATGATTTAAGTAAATGTAAATGGTATTAGTTTATTAATTTGAAGATTTGATTGAAAAATAAACCCGATTGAAAATTGTACCGGGTAAGCTCCTCTCCTCAATTGAGGTGCTTGAGGTGCTTCTGTTGCACTAAGGGCATTATGGTCTTTTCCTTTGAGTATGGAATTATATTATGTATGCAACCTTATGATATCAGTTTAGGCTTGATTAAATCCAACCATTGGATCAAATGATGGAAAAATGGACGGTTGGATCAGTAGGTTGCAAATTTGTTATCA
>CANXYC011000334.1:0-20351 GCA_948193065.1 Aleurites moluccanus | reverse complement strand
TGAGATCTTTGGGCCTGTTATTGGGTGACTGCAAAAACAAGCCCCTGACCCCCTACCAGTTGCTAACTGTCCTACTGATGGACTCTGTCCTATTGGTCTACCTCTGCCTGCACTCCCTCTACCCATCTGTACTGATGGTTTGGGATGATCCTGCCTCTGAAGGCTGTGAAACTCTAGGCAAAGGGCAATCTCTGTAAAAATGCCCAAACTGTCCACATCTGAGGCATGCCCCTGACTTGATACGACATGCCTCTGAATGTCTCATCCCGCAAAAAGTACATGTGGGCACTATTGACATCATCTGAATTGGTCTACTAGGACCTCGGAAGTAACTAAGAATAAGAGGCCTCATACTAGTACCTCTACCAAAATCCTGTCTCTGACTGGGAGGTAGTAAAGACTGCACTGGCCTGAGAGGAGGTCTAGGTGCAAAAATCTGGGACGTCCCCTTTCTAGGTCTACGATACTCTCCTCCCTTTCCTTTCTTCCTCTGCTCCCTATCGGACCTTTCCTCCTTATATTTAGCCTCCATCTGAGCTGCTTTATCAATAGCACGACTGAGGGAAGTAAACTCCATAGCTAATAAGATGTTATATAGAGATGCATGTAATCCTCTCCTGAATCGCCTAATCAGATCTTCTTCTGTAGGAGCAATGTTCCTAGCATACTTACTCAACCTTCTAAACTCTCTGGCATATTCCAAAACAGATAAGTTCCCCAGTTGCAGTTGCTCAAATTTCACAATGTTGCTCTTTTGTAAACCCTCTGTCAAAAACTCATCCATCATTCTCTGTTTAAACTCTCCCCAAGTCATAGGATCATCACTGTGAATGTTATCATTAATATGCTCCCTAAACTAAGTAGCAGCATCTACCTCCAGTAATAATCCCACTAACTCTATAGTCCTGGCATCACAACAAGGTAGTGTTCGAACCATCCTATCAACCCTATCAATAAAATCACTGGGGTCAGTAACATACTCCCTTGCAAAAGTAAGTAGTCACAGTCTTATGAACTCCCTAACAGTTACACCACCCTCTGGGATAATTCTGTATGCTATGTCTCCCTGTAATACTGCTGGTTCCCTCTGGAGTACTGGTGGCCTCACAGGCTGTACCATTGGCTGTACTAGAGGTGGAGGTGGCTGTTGTACTACTGCAGGCTGTGCTGCCAAGTGAGTCCGGATAGTCTGTAAAATTTCCTATCTCATCTCTTGCATCTCCTGTCTCTAGGGTGCATCATCCATCTGATCAGATCAATACTTCTTCGTGATCGGGGTGGTTCAGAATGAGTCCTCCATATAGTAGATGCATTAGAAGCTACCTCTGCTTCCTCACTAGATTCATGGAACTCACCCTCATCAATAGGTCTAGCATGCTTATTTGCCCTTTCTGACATCTTAGCACACTGTTACAGATCAAAACAAAACAACCCAGTATGTAAAAGAATATTTATATCATAGGTACGCAGAATTTCAAACAATGAAGGAGATTGTTACTTTGACGATATACGAAAATCCTAGGTTCCATGGTACTTTTATTGCTACTAGTATGCAAATATTACAGGTTATAATAAACATTTAGCTCTGATACCACCATTTGTCACGACCCAACCTGGGAGCCGTGATGGTCCTGGGGTACGGGTGTTGCCTAAGCTATCAGTACCACGAAGAACCCAATTATCTATATGATATGGCAAGCAATTCATATAATCAACTCAAATATAGCTTAATATTTCTACTGAAATTTCGACAGCATCTCCTCTAATATATAACTATACCCCACTGTAGAAAATGTAAACAATACTTCCAATATTACTTTATAATCAATCTCCATCTCAACCTCCAATATCAACTCAACATATATATATCAAACTATATATACATCCATAACATAGTTTATAAGTATAATTAAAAGAAATACAACCACACACATATATATAGCTTTACTTAGATTACAGTACTATGGAATCTCTAATGCTGTACAAATATTTACATATACTGATTAAGACTCGAGTATTACATGATACAAGTAGCAAAATTCCAAGGCGAGGATAGAAAGTGCCAATGGAATTCGAGTCTCACTGCGGCCTTGAAAAACAACAACAACTACGGGAGTGAGTATAAAAATACTCAGTGAATCTATATATATAAAAATGCAGTAAATGTTCAAAATACCATATTTGCTCACAATTAACATATAGAATCAATATAAGATAACAAATAATGGGTGAAACAGGTTTCCACATAATTATCCAGTGTATGAGTCAACTCTCATATGATATGACAGGATTGGGTCCAATGAAAAGTGCAATCGCACTGTAATAGCACAATCGTGCATAATCCAATGTACGTAAAGGAGATCAATCCTTACGGTTAGAGAATATAACACCCCTCTCTTGCAAGGGTTCAATGAATACTAGTTTGCACATGGTCGATGGAATTACCCGCTACACCATCAAGGTAGCCCTGTTATAATACCATATGGGTGTGTCTCCATAAAACAATAAAAATAGCATAAATATAACTCATATAGCTGTGGAACAGTCCAATAAATATCTATAATAAGTAATAGAACAAGTTTGGGTCAAGTGAAAAAAATGGTCGGCGGGGCACAATTGCGCTGCCGCAATTGGCACTCGCCGTTACTGGTCCATTTTGAGATTTTTGAGTAGTTTCTGGTTAGCTATGCTATTAATAGATTCAAGTGGACCATGAGGTACCATTTTAAAGCTTAAGAAAAAAATTATAAGATCGGGTCAAGTGGGGATTCAATTGACTTTTTAGGTTTCATTTTATAGCTAGTCAAAGTTTAAGTCGATTTAAGTCGTTTCGGTGGGCTTATTTCGGGGTAAAAATGCACTGTGGGTATTTTAGGATATCAGGTGTTGGTTTTTCATTCCAAATAATATTTTATAAGATATATGATGCAAATCATGCATGATTATACATATAGACTCAACTTTTATGCAAAAAGTCACTTTATTCCCCCAAAACACTGCTTGAAGGACCTAAGTGGCCCGCCGCTCGACACTCCCAGCTGGAGTACTCGACGGTTCACCTATTTCCAAATATAATACTCCGATAAGACGTGAAAAGACATCAAGTATGCATAAAATACACCATAGACATCACATTACACAATTAACACTTTTTCCAATCCTTTATGCATCAAACACCTATCACCACATTTGACTTATATTTCATATATTCATCACTATTATGTCAAGTTAAGAACTTATAAATACTTAGTTCAACATTCCATATCAAACATACACTTAATTCCAAGTTTATCTCCCAAGTACTTATATCAAACACCATTTCTATATCTAAACTTACACATTTGCATTACATACACCATTAATCCATATTCAAACCCTTCCTTCCTAATTGCTTCAACCTAGCACATTGAACCTATAAATTCAATATGGTTCGGCCTAGTTAGAATTCACTCCATTCATTCATTTTTCAACACCAATCAATCAAACAACATATATATATATCAAATGCATAACATTTCAAGCTTTTAAACCTATTAAACACCAAAGCACCATTCCATTTTTTAAGCACCTCACATTCGGCCAAGTAAGAACTTCCACCAAATAGATTTATTTCCATCAAATGGCTACTAATTCATTACAAATACATCAAATACAACACATTTGAACCAAAATTCTATCAAAATAACACATTTGATTCTTACCTTTTCCTAGTTAGGGTTTCCTTCCAACTTTTGAGTTTCCTTCCAACCTAAACACATATTTGATACTAATTACTATCAAGGAACATCTTAGGATCAAAATTAAACTAAAAGAATGGTAAAATCACTTACTTTTTCAATAGTTCTTTGAAATCTTCAAAGCTTTGATATATCAACTTTTCTTGATTTTTCTTTGAATCTAAGGTTATAATTGTGTTTAGAATGATGGTATTAGTTAGTTTGGATCAAAAAATGAAAGAAAACAACTTGGTATGACATGGTTCAATGGTGGCTAAAACTTTAAAGGAAGAAAGAAAAAGTTTGGTTGGTGAAAATGGCTAAGGAAGAAGAAGAGGTGGGAAAAATCCACCTAAATATCAAGTGTGCAATTCTATACATTGATTCCATGATAAAAATTATGCAACCTAGCTTACTAACCATTCAATTCTTGATCTTTTTATCCAATGGTTTGATTTAGGTTAGCCTAAAATGATACCATACACTTGCATACACCATATAAGTCCATATTCCTTAGGAAAAGACTATACTATCCCCTAGTTCGAATTGGATCCCTATCCGATTAACTTTTCCTGAAATTATTTTCTACCGGCTTTAATTTTCCAACAATAATTCATATGACCATTATACCTCTATTTTCATGTCTTAATATTCTCTTTTATCACCAAATATAAAGTTAATTTCCATAAAAAACTCAAAGGGTGTGAAATGACCATTTTGCCCTTAGTTCACCAAAAACTCAATTTTACCCGATTGCTTCCTAACAGCCTTTAAACCCCTTCTATTCATACAAATACATCATATAACATGCATATATGTCAAATTCAAGCATAAACATATAATAAATCACAATAATTAAATCAAGTCAAAATTTTCCCCAAGTAACCCTTTGTGGTTCAGGTTCTAGATTTTGACTAAGGTATTACAAAATTACTGCCTTAACACAAATTCAGAATCTCTTTTAAACCCCACTCCTTTCCTTTTACTTTTAGCTCAATTAGATTAAATATTTACTAAATCAAACCATAAAACTCTTAAATTAAATTAAAAACTAAAATTTAAAAATCATACCTTAAGTTAAATATTTGAATTCCTCCTCCTTTTATTCTACCAAATAGCTTGAATACAAATCTTTCATTAATTTTTCCTTTGATCTTCTTTTCCTCCATCAATCTCTATCTACTTTTGGTTGGTTTCTTAGGAAGGATTTGAATAAATTTTTAGTTGTTTTCCTTCTCTATGGTTCGGTCTAAAGGTTTTCAAATGGCCATCCATTCCTCTCTTTATATATACACTAAAGCCAACTTATAAAAAATTGAAAAGAAAAGTAGAATTTTCTAGAATAATGGACATTTGTCCAATTTCTAAGAATATTAAGTAATAAAATCTATACTAAAAATCTCCCCCCAACATCATGGCCGGCCACACATACTCACTTTCTAGAATTCTGATGCAAATGGTGGGTCCCATAATTTTTAAATATTTGCATTTTGGCTTAAAATTTTCCTTAATTGTATTTTAACTCCAAAACTTTCTGTAATTTATTCTATTAATTTTATTAAGAATTAACCTTCAGTGTGGGAATGAAAATGCTCATTTTGAGCTGCTTTATTTATTAAAAATGGTTCTGGGTCAATTTTGGATCCCAGACAGTGGATTTTCAAAGTTGCCCCCAAGTTGTCATAAATTACGATTTTGCCACTCTTTAAAATTTCGATGTTCCCAAAAGTTTTTCAGTTATTTATTTTCACCATACTTTCACATAAATTTAACTAATTTAATCCCCCCAAGTCTGGGTCAAAATTTTTTAAATCAATCGGACTGCTATTTCTCCGGGCGGTATAATTAACACTAGTATTTTCCGGGACAATATCACAAAAGTAACCCGGTTGAGGTTTAAATTCCTAAGTGTTACTCTTTACCATTCTCTGTATATTTTAGTAATTAATTGAATCCAATTCTTACTTATATTAATAATTTATCAATTTTTATAATCCACTATCTACTATTCTGTTTCACTGTCTACTGTTTGCTGGGGTATTACATTGAGTAATAGTAAAGGACTAATTTATTAACATAAACAAATATGAAAAATTATTTAATTAATTTTTAAAAAAGAATCTTAATTAAAATTAAATCTCATAGATTAAATAATAATTTAACTTTTATTTATTTATTTATGCTTATCATTTAGCATTGCTATATAAGACAAGGATAAAGATAAAGTACTTAATTAGACCTTGATATTTGATGAAATTAAAGAAGTGGTTCCTTTATTTTGAAAAACTAACTTTTTATCTTTTATATTTTAATTTCGTTAAAAAAAAAATCATTTCATTAAGTTTAAAGGTTAAATAACAATAAAAACTAAAATACTCTCATTTTCCATTGAATTTTATTTTTTCTACCACAAAATTAAAAACTCACAAAATTTCTATTAAATTTTCACTCTTCACCACTATTAAAATCTCCATTCTCCGTCCAATTCCATTAGTCACAATATTCATTCACAAATTCTTCTCCCTTTAAATTTAAATAACTTAAATAAAATAAATTTCATGAGAGGAGAACCAAATTTTCTCGATTATAGGATGGGAGTTGATGCGTCTCTATTGATTGACATTGTGAGGAAAAATGAGAAGAAAAATAGAAAGAAAATGAAAGAAAATGGGAAAGAAAATAAAGAAAATTGAAAAAGAAAATCAAGTAAAATGAAAAAAAAAAGTTAAGGAAAATAGAAAAAGAAAATAAAGAAGATAAAGGAAAAAAAAAAGAAAATAAATGAAAATAAAAAATAAAGTAAAATAGAAAAATAAATAAAAGAAAAAATTTAGAGGCTACAGAAGAGAACATTTAGAAAATATAAATTATTTCTTATTTTTTAATAGAAAAGCTGAAGAAACCAAGTGGAAGGATTATAATCAAAATATAAGATTAAAATTAAAAATATATATATATATAGGATTAAAAGGTTAAGTTTTTAAAATAAAGAGACCACTTCTTTAATATTGTTAAAATTCATGGAGTAAATAAGTACTTTATCCATAAGATAATAAAGCAAAACAACGAATTACAAACACGTGCGTTACACGTGGTAAAATAATTAGTTTACTTGCGAGTGTATTTTTTATTCCGCTTCTTGTTTTGTTTTTTATTTTCATTTCCATTTCTCAGCCCCCGCTCTTGCGATTTCCTCTCTCTTTTCGAAACCCTAACTTTCCATTTCTTTATAGGGTTTTTCTTCTACTTTCTTTCATTTTCTAGGCTATATTTTCTCTTTTTCTTACAATTTCTTACTATAGTTTCGTGGTGGTGGATCTCAAGTTACAATGGAACATGGAGGCTTTCGCAAGAGAGGCAGGCCTGAGGTTGCTTTAAATGGCAATGGCGGCTTCAAGAAATCCAAGCAAGGTCCCTTTTTTCCATTTTTTTTTGGTATATAAAATCTTGTGTTGTCAGTGTAAATAATGGTTTCGAGACTTTTATCTACTTCTCTTTTTCCATGTGGTGAAGTGTGAACGATAACAATTAATATTCTTAAAGTATTGTTGTTTGATGAGAAAATGTGAGAAAGAAGTGAAATCGAACTCATTAATCTTATAAGTTTTGTTTTCTTTGTTTGATGAGTAGTTTGTGATATTAAGGTTTACTAAGATTTTTGAGTTCTTGAAATTAAACTGGAATGGATTTTGAAGTTATTTGTTATTGTGTGGTTGTTTGTTTGATTTCCTCTGTTCTTATACTTTGAGATGTAAATTGTCATTTTATCTGATATCGCATTTAGAAAATTATGTGAGAAAGAAAGGTATAGTTAAAAAATAAAAAAAGAAAGAAATTGTTTACCTTAAAAGTATGAAAACAACGGTTTTAAAATTTGGTTCCTTCTAAGTGAAACAAGTCAGCCTGTGGGTGTAAAAATGCATAACTATTTTGGTGGCGCCATTATTCAATTGGACTTTCTACTTGAGTAGTCAATGGGTTCGGGACTATAAAAGTTAAGTTTTATTGTTCATATTCCAAAAAATATAAGTAGCATTCACCGTTTAGAGTTTGCAAGATGAAATCAGATCTTCTCAAAAGTTCAAAGATTAACAACTCACTGAAATCTTAACTGAGAGAAATTAACTAATTTTCTGCAACAGATATGGAGTCCTTTTCAAGTGGTATAGGAAGCAAATTGAAGCCATGCACAAAGTTTTTCAGGTTCAAATCTTAAACTATGTAAATTAAACATCTATTTCTAGCATTTATGAAGTCTAAAATATGCTTTATGTACTCATTTTGCAAATAAAAATGGGTATGATTTGGACTAATGAATTGGAAAGTTAAAGTTTTGGTACAGGTTTTCTTCTAATTTGATAACTGAGACTAGTGAGCAGAAAAGGTTGATTATCAAAAAGTAGTTTTGGATAACTACCAGCTTGGACATATGTAAACAGAAAGAAGTTTTACAGGATGAAAAATTTACCCACCTTATGATCATTTACAATTTGATATATAGTTTTGTATGAGGTGTGATATTTGAACATATAAATTGGCGCCTAAAATTGGGTACAGGCTCAAAATATGATGTTTAAGTAAGAGCTCATATAATTGTCGGTTGTTTATTCTTTTCCACGCTTTATCGTGTAGCTAATAGCCAAATAATGTTGCACGAGTTGCTAAACTCAAATATGTCCTTAGATTACAAGTTACAACAACCTCAATTTTGTTTACTTTTGCTGCATCAATAGGAATATGTGCTCATGCATGTGTTTTCAAACGTTTCTCTTTATTTTCTTTCAAGTTGCTTTATGTGCGTTTTACTTATTACATTACTTAAGAGACTTCTTTTTCTTAATTATTTTTTTGTCATTTTGTTAGCTTGATTTTTTTTTTTTACTGATATTGCTCATATTCAAGTTTATTTCTATATTCTGTCAATTCTTTTCTATATTAGAGAGTGGTTAGGGTTTATCCGCAAGCTTGCCACCTGTAATCCAGCTTCTTTTCTCTTTGTGCAGTATAATCTTGCTGTATCAAAGAACATTAGCCCATACTTTTAGCATTTCTACCGTATTCTTATGGCATTTTTATTTTTTTTCATTTCAATGGTCTGCCACATGACAATTTGTTTCCTCAATGTGCTCCTATAGAGGTATGGTTGTAGTTATTGAATTAAACAATAACTTTTTGAAATTCATTGTTCAAATTATTTGGAGGGCAGTTCTGTGGTCTTGCTGAAAAAATTAGACGAAGACTATGCCTTCTTTTTTAATTTTTTATTTTTCCAATAATTTTCAAATGCATTGGAATTGTGTCAAAATATGTCAGAGGATTTTGATGCCCTTTTTTATCATTATTAATTGACTGTTTCATATTAGTTTGATGGCTCAATGATTTTTAATTTTTGCTTTTGGCCATAGAAAGTACCATGCTAAGATCATTAGGAATATGATAGACCTTTTGCGTGGGACCATCTGATGCACTGAAACCACAACACTATTTATACTTTTAGTCTGTAGCTGATAGGAAAGGTGCTTCTACACATCTTATTAGCTTTTCTATGGGAGCAAATATTATTTAGGATGAACTTATTGCTATAGCATATAGACTTCTGACCTAGGCACATCTAGGGACTGTTGTTAAGTTACCAAAAATCCTGAAAGAAGTTACAGGTATGCCATAAAACTAAGGCCATGTTTGGATAGAGGGATTTTGGGTGATGGAATTTATCAAATCGATGAAATCCATCATTTGGTTGATAAAAATAAGGTTGAAATCCGTGGATTTTGAAGAATCTCTCATATGTTACAATCCTTCATTTTTAAGGGATTTAAATTCCTACCTAGGAGGTGGGTTTTTGCCAATTCTTCCCTCCTTTTGTTTTCCATAACTTGAGCTCTTGATGCGACAGAGGTAATTTGTCAAGAATGACTGTGCTTCTCTCTTCCTTTTCTTCTTCTTCATCACTTTGGTTGTTAAGAATGAGAAAATATGATATAATTGTGACTTAAAACAGAGAAAGACATACAATTAAAAGCTCATGTACCAATGTCGAGAAATAGGAGGATATAAAACATACAATCAGAATGCACACTGAAATTCAGGTTCTGTAAATGAACCTTCAATGGGCTACCTGAGAAACACGAACAATCTAGAGAAATAGGTTCTGAAATTTGAACCATCAATAGGGGCAAGCCACTTTTCATTGATTTCTTTAGTGTATATATAGCTCTACCTACATGATGATAGAGTGTGCAAAAGGTAAAATACAATTATTACCGACCTTGCTTAGCTTTGCACTTTATCTAAGGTGGTGTCTGATAACACGATTTAGCGCTTAAAATTAAAATTTTTAGCCGTTAATTATTTTAATTAAGTTGTTTGGTAATGCTTGTCTTGAAAATTGAAAAGTTGTAATTAAGTTAAAAATCACTTAAAATACTAAGTTAAAATTTTGAACTTAAAATTTACACTAAATACAAGAAGTGATAAATTTTTTCTATATTTTTACATCGTATTATATAGTATTTAAGATTCAATATTTAATTTTTTCACTTTTATCAAACACTGTCTGAGCCATACTTAGTTGACTGGACACTTAACTTTAACCTGTGCTTACTACTTAATCCCACTAACTTGCTGGCATAACAGCTTACAACGCAAAAGAAAAATTCAAATTCCCTTCAAACTTCAAACTAACTGTAGATTATATATACAAAATTCTCAGAACTCCAACAAACAATTATATATTTATTTCAATATGCCTGAGGAAATAAATTATCATTTTCAAAGTAGTTTTTCTCTCTCCTTTTTACCTTGGTGGGATGAAAATGATATTTCGGTCCGTAAGTTAAGGAGGTGCAACTCTGAGACATAAATCCAAGACATTTCTATTATTAGTATTATCTTTCAGGCTTAATAGCTATGCTTAACTAAAGTTCAATCAATCAACTGGATGCTGATTCGACGTTTATGTTGTAAAAAACGTTAGGCTGAGGTGATTGGTAAGACAATTTTTCTGAAGAAGTTGCTCCTGTGTATATTAACTAAATAATTTAGATTTTATTTTATTTTTTACTTTTTGATTGGGTAATTTATTTGGTTTATGATTCTAGTATTGGAACCATTTGTACTGTAGTGGTGCATGCTTGCTATATTAAGTTTTAATGAATTTTTGACTTAATTAGTCTTGCCTTAAAGAGTATAATTATTAAATTATCGATCAATAACCAAACTAGGATAAACTTCACTTGGATTACTAGTAGCTGAAATGGTAGAATCTGTAACTATCTTGGCATAAAGAGGAGAACCACTAAAGTATTCTTTAAAAACCAAACTAAAACAAACTTCACTTGGATTGTGCTTGCTTCACAACAATGTTCAACAAGTAAATCATGGCCTGCTAACCTGGAATCACTTCCTGTTTGTTTGTTCAGATTCTCAAGTCACTTGAACCAGGTTGCTCCCTGGTTATAATGATTTTTATGGTTGTTATAATGGAATAAAAATGGTACTAATTAAAAAATTATAGTCAAAGGTTAATCAATATTCATATTATATGACGTCTTGTAAACCAGTACCTTTTCATGTCAGCTGGCTATCTTGTTCCTTGTGTTATTCTTTGTGAAGCATATTGGATGTTGGATTTGATTTGTGGTTTTTAATTCATCTGTATTCTTATTTAAATCTTTTTTCTTTCTTCTTTTTTTTTAAAAAAAAAAATGAGATAGTACTATAATGTTAATCTTATTAATTTTTATCAGCAGTTGGAGAAGTTTCTTAAATGTTCCGAGGCAGTAATGAATTTATTTTTTAATATATATGCACTAAATAAGGATGTATGTGTTTCCAGAGTTGTGATAATCATAATTCTCTCTCTCTCTCTCTCTCTCTCTCTCTCTTTTTCTTATTATTTTATTCTTTATTTTTTATATTGTACTTTCATATTTTTATTCTTTGGAGTACAATGTATCTTACTTCTGGTGAACTATGGTTTTGGAAGTTTTGGCTATATATAAAATGGAATGTTGGAGATGTGTTGTGTTTGCAGTGATTTGGTTTTAGTTGGAATCTAGTTGTAGAATTTTTAATGATCTTCACTTGTCTATGTGTTTCATATATGGTAGTTGGATGTGTGTGTTTCATGGATGGGACAGGATTGCCTTTTGCTTTTGATACATTTTTGAGGGGTTTCATATCAATAAAGGTCTTTATCTTTGTTTCTTTATCCATTATTGCTTAGGAGGAAACCTTTTCCTTCTTTATACACCCACGTTGTCTTTTGTTCTTGTGTGATTCTCACATATAGGTGCACACACATATACAAGTGTCTGTGCAATTTTGTGCCTTTGTTAGGTTTATTAGTGTTATTGATATGATCCCAAATAGGGTCTTGTATATATTAGATTTTGATCAATCTTTATCTAATTAGTTTTAGTATAATATATTTATAGGTTGTATAATTATATTAAAATTAAGTATATTAGTTAATTTTGGACATGTTTTGTATAGTTTATATCCCAAAACTAATTTAGATTTTATTTTTTATCTTATTTAGAAGTTTATCTTTATTTAGAAAGATTATTCTTATTTAGGAAGGTTATCTTTAACTAGGAAATTATCCTTATCTAGAAAAATTATCCTTATTTTATCTAGGAAGTTAAAGTTAGGATTTTCATGTAAACTATTCATTATAAATACCTAGCTATTTATGTAAAAAAAAAAGGACTTCAGAATTTTGATTAATATAAATTTTGTGAGAAAATTCTGAAAAATTTTGGTTCTTACTAAGAATCGTTTCGAACTTATCAAAGCTAACCACTTTGTGGCGTTCATCAATTATACCAAGATTCTCTAGCACAGGTTGCTATTGGGTCGATGTTTTCTTCTTCAAATATGATTTAGTTTTCCAAGGGGTCGCATACCATGCGTAAAGGTGTTGGGTCTCAAAGCAAGTCGGTTGGGGTTCACATCAGTTTGGTATCAGAGTGGTTAGTTTTGATAAGTTCGAAACGATTCTTAGCAAGAACCAAAATTGAGAGAATTTTCTCACAATTTATATTAATCAAAATTCTGAAGTCCTTTTTTTTTTTTTTTTACATAAATAGCTAGGTATTTATAATGAATATTTTATATGAAAATCCTAACTTTAACTTTCTAGATAAAATAAATTTTCTAAATAAGGATAATCTTCCTAAATAAGGATAATTTCCTGGTTAAGAATAACCTTCCTAGATAAAAATAATTTTCTTAAATAAGGATAAGTTTTTAAATAAGATAAAAAATAAAACCTAAATTAGTTTTGGGGTATAAACTAATATAAAACAAGCCCAAAACTAACTAATATACTTAATTTTAATATAATTATACAACCCATAAATATATTATACTAAAACTAATTAGATAAAGATTGATCAAAATTTAATATGTACAAGACCCTATTTGGGATCATATCATTCCCCCTTTATTGAGAAATGATTCGTCCTCGAATCATGTGCCATGGTATCTTTGAAATTTGAAGCTTCCTTTGCAAGTGTCATTCTTCTTTTGTTGGAGAAAACTCGTCCTCTAACTTTGAAGAACTGAAGTAATAAGAATAATACACAAATTTGCCAACTTTTCTCCTTGATGACTCGTAGCAAATGAAGTGTTTGAAGAATCTGAGAATTTGTTGGAGAAATATCAAAGAAATCATTAGGCAAAACAAAATCCATTATAGTAATATCCACAAATTCCGCATTATTTTCATTTTTGTGAACTAAATCATTTTCTTTTGCTCCGTCATTCTCCTTTGCTCCATCATCTTTTTCTTCTTTAGAGATTTCTTGATGAGTTTCAATTGCTGAAATTTCTTTATGAACAACTTTTATTGATTGAGTATTATTTTCTTCTTCAATTTTTTCATCATCCCAATCCGATTCACAAAAGATCTCGATGGGGTAGATTATTATGCTTTCTATCTCACCACTCTTAATCTCATCTTTAGGTTGCTCTATTAATGAATTTGATGTCGCTTTTTCTTTAACTTTCTTTTTTTGACGTTTAGCTTTTTGCTCGGCTTACCACTTCTCACGCTTTTCTTTAGTTTCGTCGAAAACTCTCCTATAATAATCCTTAAGCATCTCCTCTTTAGATTTCATTGCTTTCCTTAGTGTTTTTGGAGTATTTGGATTTTGCTTCTTTGGGAACGAATATTCTAGCCTCTCCATACTATCTCTCATCTTTTTAAAGTGCAAATTCATGGTTTGAAAGTGTTTTTCAAATGCCTCCAACTTAAAGGCAATGTTAATTGCGTTTATTTCGTTACTCATTGAGATAACCTGTAAAAAATGTTAGGAAAGCAAAAGAATTTCTCACTTCACTCCCTTACGTGTTTTCACTCAAGTTCACTCGTGTTTAATCACAGTTTTCAATGGTTTTTCTCTAGATGAGCTTACACTCTTGCCTTTTACCACTCAACTCTCGCTTAAAGTTCTTACAAAAACCACTCAAACGAATCAAAGTAATCAAATTGCAAAATTCATCAATTGACCAAGCGAAAATATGAATTTTTGACACAAATTAATGAATCTAGCAATCGAAATGGACAAGGACTTCCTTGAGGGAAAAAATGATTTGATAGAAATAAAAACAGAAAGAAAATAGATAAACTAAGACTAGAATTCAATTAAACGAAAAAGGAAAATAATTTAAACGATCAGGAATAATTAGTAATAATTATTTTCGAATAGCAAAGAAGTAGAATTATGCAATTCGAAAAATTAAAGAACAAACTTTGAGAGCTCTTCTACCTAGTTTTTGATTTTTGAGTTGAAAAGTAAGATCCTATTTCAAAGCCGAATTATTTTATTTTATTTTTTTTTTCAATCAGCTTTTTTTTTTTTTTTCTTTTAATGCTGAATTTTTTTTTTTTAAATACTGTTTTTTTTTTAACAAGTATTTAACAACTTAAATAGAAAAGGTAAACTCAAACAAAGACAAACGAAATGGAACGAAAGAACGGAAACAAACGGAAAGAAACGGAAAGAAACGAACATAGTAATAAAAAAAAAAATAAAGATACGCAAATCTGATTTAGAGCCTAAACTCTGATACCAAATTGATGCGAATCCTAACCGACTTGCTTTGAAACTCAATACCTTTACGCATGGTATGCGACCCCCTGGAAAGCCAAATCAGATTTGAACAAGAAAATCTCGACCCAATAGCAACCTGTGCTAGAGAACCTTGATATGATTGATGAACGTCACAATGTGATTAACTTTGATAAGTTCGAAACGATTCTTAACAAGAATTAAAATTGAGAGAATTTTTTCATAAAATTTATATTAATCAAAATTCTGAAACCTTTTTTTTTTTTTTATACATAAATAGCTAGGTATTTATAATGAATAGTTTATATGAAAATCCTAACTTTAACTTCCTAGATAAAATAGATTTTCTAAATAAGAATAATATTCTTAGTTAAGGATAACCTTCCTAGATAAGAATAATCTTCCTAAATAAGAATAAACTTTTAAATAAGATAAAAAATAAAACCTAAATTAGTTTTGGGGTATAAACTAATACAAAACAGACCCAAAACTAACTAATATACTTAATTTTAATATAATTATACAACTCATAAATATATTATATTAAAACTAATTAGATAAAGATTGATCAAAATTTAATATGTACAGGACTCTATTTGAGATCATATCAGTTATACTGTAGCCACTATACCTGTTTCAGAAAATATATCCTTCTCCCATGCTGAACTGCCATTTGTTGTGTGTGTATTTGAATTTATAACTAATATATTCTCTGTAATTATGCTTCTATTTCCAATTTGAACCTGATAATTAAATTTGATTTTCTTTTAGTTATCTTTCACAATCATAAGGTTCTGATAATTGATGCTGGATTCTCACTATATTATTTTTTTTAATATATTTTGTTTCACAGTACCTCTGGGTGTCCATTTGGTGAGGGATGTCACTTCTCACATTATGTTCCTGGTGGCTTCAAAGCTGTGTCTTAGATGCTTAATCAGGAGGCAACCAAGCTCTTCCACCAGTGAATAGAAATCCAGGAGTCCCGCCACCATCTTTTCCAGATGGCTCATCTCCTTCAGCTGCGAAGACCCGTTTGTGCAATAATACAATTCTGCTGAAGTTTGCAAATTTGGGGATAGATGTCATTTTGCCCACGGTGAGTGGGAGCTTGGGAAGCCTACTGGTCCCTTCTATGAAGATCCTCATTCCATTGGTCCAATTACAGGTAGGATGGGCCGCCAAATGGAGCCGCCATTTCAAGGTCATGGTGCTGCTGCTAGCTTTGGGGCCTCAGCCACAGCTAAGATAAGTATTGATGCTTTACTTGCTGGAGCCATCATTGGGAAAAATGGTGTCAACTCAAAGCAAATATGTCGTCTTACAGGTGCTAAACTGATAAGGGAGCATGAGACAGACCCCAACTTGAGGAACATTGAGTTTGAAGGTACTTTTGATCAAATCAATCAAGTGCCATGGTTTGTGAGCTTATTGGGAATGTTAGCCAAGCATCTGCTCCTCCGATAAAGAATCCAGCTATACATTCTTCTGCTTCGAAAAACTTCAAAACTAGGATTTGTGAGAACTTTATTAAGGGATCTTGCACTTTTGGGGATAGGTGCCACTTTACACATGGAGCTGAGGAATTACAGAAGCCGGGGATGTGAACTCATTCTCTACCTTTTTTTCTTTTTCCTTTAATTACTTTTGGTTCTTTATTCCCTACTTCCAGGTCATATTCTTGTTTGTAGCCTGTGGATGTTTGATGTTTTTACCAAATGTTTTTGTACGCAAAGATTAGACAGATCCATCTGTGAGAGCTTTGTAGGTTTTGCTATTCAGTAAATTCTTAATTGTTTTATCTATTTGTTCTTTGGCTGTTACTATTTTGAAACTCAAGATAGGAACTTTCCAGGTTTGAGTTTAGGTGAAATCCATGCCTTCATTCTCAAGGATTTGAATTTGAATTTTTGGCTTCTGCTTTGGCTCTTCTTTTCTCCCCTTCTTTTTGGTACTTTATTCCACAAGCATTACATACCGTCTGCAAGTGGCCAAAGAAATGACCAAATTAGGCTAAGAAAGAGATATGTAACAACTTAATTATTTGCTGTAATTTTTCATGTATTGTCAATTTATAAAAAATATTACAGATCGAGCATATTGAATCTTCAGAAAATTTAAAGTTTTGTTTAGTTGCAGAAAATAATGACTGTTTGTTAAAAAAATTATTTCAAGAAAATAAAAAATAGAATTTAATGTTTATTTATAATTATTTTTTAAATAAAAAATTGAAGATAAGTTTTCCATATTTTCTAATTTACAACTAGATTTTGAAAAATTAGTAAGGCAACATTTGGGATGAAAATTTTAAAATTTATAAAATTAAAAATCTAGGTTTTTTTAATTCCATGAATCTATACAAATTCACATGTTTGGGATAAAAATAAAATCTACACTTCTATAGATTTTAATAACATTTTTATAATAAAAAGATAATTTATAAAATTTTTCATTCATTGAAATAAAAGATTTTTCAAAAATCCACTTTTTATATGAAATTTTAAAAATCTTAAAATGAGAAATTGAGATGGATGATGGATTTTGAACATTTTATAAATTTTAATTATTTTTTTTTACTTATTAAATAATAAATTTTAACAAAATAATTTATATAAAAATTCTAAAATTACTTATCTAAATTTTATCAATCTAAATATAACCTTAAAGAAGTTTTTCAAATTATTACATCCATTGTTAATAAATGGAAAACACGGAGGTTCATGCCTGTTTTCCACTTCGGCACACAATGACCTTGTTTTTGAAATGAGGGGTGAAAATTAAATTGTTCAAATCAATTAAATTGAATTAAATCGATGAAATCAAATTGAAATTGATGATTTCATAATTATTTGGTTTAGTCTTGATTTAAAAAATAGAAGAAATACAAATGTTTATTTTGGTTTGCGGTTTGAATAATTTTTTATCAATTTTAAATTGAATCGACCCGAACTTATATATATATATATATATATATATATATATATAACTTCAGTTCGATTCAGTTTAAAACTGATAAAAAAAATACTTCGAGCCTGGAGGGATGGTGTTGTTATTTTAGCACAACATCTGTATTCATTAAAGAAGATAATCAATAGTTAGGAGATCACTATTGAAAATTTTTCAAAATAGATTGAAAACTAAGATATTCCCAAGGTTCAATAAAAATAAATTTATAAATTTTCAAATTTTTTAAAACTCTTCAAAACTGATATCACAATCAAAACTGAAGAGAGAGACATTCAAATTTCAAACCTTTTGAGGAAATCTAACTTTTTTCTTCAAAGTCTCTTAAAAAACATAGGGATAGATCCTATCAATACATACATATAGGATTAGTCCAAGTAGGTATTAAACCCTTAACTAGAGAAGGTTTAGATACCTCTATCTTAGCAGTCTTAAAAGATGCTAGGTTTTTCAATTTTACTGATTCTTTGTTAGGAACTGTAGAGTTCAACCTTAACAAAGGACCGATCAACTTTAGTTGTTATCCAAACATAACTATCTTCTTAAATGATAAAAATATTTTAAAAAGTATAGTTCTTCAAATTAAGACTCATAACTATAAAATGCTTGTTGGATCCATTCCAATAGCATTAATTTTCAAAATTCATTACAAGGCAATGATTTCTGCTTTTGCCTCAAAACGCATCCAACACTCACCAAAAGGAGAAACCCTTTTGCTTCAAACTGACCTTTCAAAAGCCAACACTGTCATTCTAAGAAAAATTTAATGGAAATACAATACCCTACTTGACATTGCGTCTACCTCTTCAACTTTGACATAGGAAAAGTATCGCAACTTCCCTCTGTCATTTATGCATGCTCGATACACTTCAAAAGAACCTGTACAAACAGTTCAAATCGTTCAGCCTAGGTATTCTACATCTGATATACCCAGATATATCAGAGAGATACCCAGCTCTACACTTAGAAACGTTGACTACCAGACAAATATACCAAAACCAGTATATATTGATAGCTAGTCTCCAAACCAAGAAGAAGAACATGAGTCCCCACCTTCTTCTCCCACAGCATCTGCTATCACCCAAAACATTGAAGCAGAAATAAATGTCATTGAAAAAGATTTTCAAATTAATAAAAAAATTTCTCTATGAAGATTTTTATTCAAAAAATAACAAATCAAAGAAAAATTATTTTTTTCAAAACTATTTGAAAGTCAGAAATGAAATTCAATAAAAATATTATGCTTTTTGCAATGAGCATAAAATTTAAATCAAGTTTTTTGATTGGTTTGAGATTTATATAAATCAAAACAATATTGCATATCCTTTCAAAATTTCAAACAAATTTGTTAATCCTGTCACTTCTATAAATAAACTCCCAGAATGGAAGGTAGATGGTCAAACTATTCAGTCTGAACACCCTCCTTTTAGAAAAATTTCTATTCCTTATGGTGAACACGAGATAGATGTTACGCCCTTCAAAAAGGTTCAGGATGAAAATTCTAGAAATCTTAAGAATATAGTTATTCATAATAACTTTTCAAATGTCAATCTTCAAACAATAGGAAAATAATTGACTAGGATAGAAAGCCAGATCCAAAAGTCAGTTGTCTCATCTACTGTTGTTTACTGTTTTGATATTCTACCATCAATCAAAAGGTAGATATTTAAAAATTTCATTGTAAAGATTGTTCTGCCACCGCATTAAGGTAGAATGTAAAAAAAGAAAAAAGAAAAAAAAAGTAAAAGAAAAAGATTTTATTATTTAAATTTTGGTATTTCCATTATCTTTGTAAAAATGGTAAAAATCATTTTTACTATTTTTGTATTTGTAAGTTTTATTTTATGCCGACACTATAGTAGCCAATTTGTTTGCCGACACTATAGTAGCTGACAAGAACAAAAGACCTACAGTGTAAGGCATCCACTTTTCAAAAGAGTCAGGAAAAGCTTCAGTCTTTACATGTGAAGTTTGAAAAAGCAGAAACATGAAATTATTGCTGATCATTTCTCTCAAAACCTGTCTGCTTTATTTTCCTATTTAAAGAAGACAATTTCCCAAGAGGAGCAGAATCAATTTTAGGAAAAAAGAGAGTTCTTGAGAGCAAAAACCCTCTAAGTACTAAAAGTTTCTCCTTTTAAAACTTTTATATCAGTATTTTATAATTTTCAAACAATCAATATAAGGTACTTGCTACAATTCAATTTTTTCCAGCATTTCATTCATTTTAAGTAGCAGATGTATGCTCTGTGCTTGCCTTCATTAAGGATCCCGCACAATCGAAATCTGTGAAAAATATATTCATTTTTATATTTCTATTTTAATATTATTTTCAATACTGTCTTTATATTGCATTCAATACTGTTCTTAACAACCTTAGGTGTAGGAAGCTTAGTGACTTTCAAAATTACAAAAATACTTTTTTGACTAGAGTAATGATAGGAATCAAGCTACGGACCTAGGACAACAAGGCTGGACTCCTAAATTTTCTCAAGATCCATTGCATGGAATTAGTGCTCCTATGACAAGAGCAAAGGCTAAAAGCTTCAAAGAAGCACTTCAAGGCTTAATCATGGAAATACACAACAAAGAA
>CANXYC011000237.1:0-10578 GCA_948193065.1 Aleurites moluccanus | reverse complement strand
CCAAGTCCTGGATCCTATGCCTAAGGTTCTTGCACATTTCTATTTTGTGCCCTGCAGCCTGATGATATTTGCAGTATTCACTCATGTTCCAACTCTTGGGCAAAGGATTTGGGGGTGCCCTAGGCTCTAAAGGCTTCACCAAATTTGCCTCTAATGCCTTCTTGTATACCATGACTAATGGCATACCCAGATCAGTAAAAGCCCTCCTTTCGAGTCTCATAGGAGGATGGTTGGATATGGCAACCACTTCTCCACCTCTCTAATTGGCTGAAGTGTTGTGGGTATAGTGAGTGTTCTTCCTATACCTTGAACCAGAGGATTCTTCCTTGATTTACCTACTCTAGATCAAATCCTCTATCTTTGATGCTGTGGCAATAAGGGCTTTAAAGTCTGGCAGATATTGGGTTTAAAGATGAGTCTGGTAACTTGGAAGGAGATTCTTGATGATTATATCAATCTGCTCCTGCTCGATAGGCCTGTTCATCATTTGGGCTGCTTTAGCCTTCCATCTAGTGAGAAAAGTGGAGAAGGACTCCCTTTGTTATTGCTTAGTGGTCTCCAAGTTTCTCCTGGTAATGTCCACCTCAATATTATAATGATATTGCTTGATGAAAGCATTGTAAATATCATCCCATGTTTTCTTGAAGTTGGAGTCCAAGTCAACAAACGATCTCATCGCCGCACCTATAAGTGATTGTTGGAACAATTGAGCAAGGAGCTCATTGTCCATCCCCCAATGGGTTCATAGCCCCTACATACATCTTCAAATGAGTTTTGGGGCAGTTAGTGCCATCAAACTTGTCCATGCTAAGCATCCTAAACTTTGGAGGGACCCTAGCATTTGGGAACAGAGTAAGTGAATCCACATCGATCAGATCCTCATGCTTTTTGATGTTTTTCAGAAGCCTTTCCATAGTTTCAAATTTTTCCATCAATTCCTTAGTTTCTGTCGAGTTGGAATTCTCTCCTCCCTGCAAAAGATTTGGGGAGGAGGATGGCACCGTGTGATCGGTCAAATTGATAGTTTGGGATGGAATGGTAGTTTCAGGAGCTTTCTCGTTATTTGTCAGATCAATAACAGGGTTTGGTGGAAGGGATGAAGGTTTATTAGGGGCATCAGGTTGGGGAGCAATTGTTCCTTAGCCCATTATGGTTTTCACCTCATTAAGGATGGATTGGCATTGCGTATCAAGGGCATGGCTTAAGGCAACTTGGAAGTTATCCTCTTGCTTTTTGAGTAGGCTAGCTAATATTACTTCTATGGCCTCCATACCGGGTGCTGTGCTTTCCATTTGTACCTTTCAAAGGAACATTCAGAATCAGGTCAGGGTAGTCCAATTCAAAGCCTAAACGAGGATGGGAAAGGTAGGGTTTAAAGGTTTTACGAGTGGTCTAATGGGTTCAAAGTTTTGGTTTTGACCATTGACTTATTGGTTCTTAGTACACAAATGCATGAATGCATGGTCATGCATGTACGCATGTATGCATGAAGAAAATAGGTTTCATAATGACAATTTAACACTATTATGGTTCATGGGCCCTAAGGTCCAAGGTCTAATGAATTACATGAAGGCTAGCTGGTTTAGTTTAAGGGTACCCGTCACAATAGAGCAGTGATATACCTAACCACATGTGAAACAATGAGTTTCGCGTGGGTTCAACAGTATGACTGCTCGTTACACCTAAAAAAGGATTTGAAGATTCGTCGCGGGTTGGATGCTTTTGCTATCTCCCAACATACTCAAAGAGAGTTGTCGGATCAATGCTACTCACTATCCAAAGGTTGAATTTCATAACTGGTGATGTAGTGATGCATGAAAATCAAAGTTAAACTAAAAGCCAAGTAAAAAGTCATTTTTGAAAATATTTTCAACCAATTGGTAGTCCTCTTTAACTTTAAAAAAAAAAAGTCTGTCCCTATTAGAGTCGCCAGCTATGAGGCCTTGCCCAAGCACCGCCATCCGCGCCCGCTTAAAATGTATGTGGGATTGGGAGTGCTCATATGGGGCAATTTCTCACGGAGGAGATGACCTTAGCGCCATTTATTTGAAAATGATTTTTGATTTTTGAAGTCGCCACCTTAAGTTATTTTTATTGGGAAAATTTAAAGTAAAAACCCATTTTGACTCTAATTTTATCCCAATGGAAAAAAGTGCACTAGTCTTTGAAACCAAAGAGGATTCGGGGACTAGGTTTTCGGTTGAACTTGGCTTTTAATTTTAACCTCGATTCAAAATGATTTTCATGAGCAATTAAAGAATGATATGTAAGATGCATGAGCAAGTAGATAAATGGATGAACAATTGAAATATAAGCAATCAAGTAAAATAATCAAAAGAAAGCAATAAAAGTAAATTATTACACTTCAAAATCCCAAAATAGGGGATATCAACTCTAGTCATTATGGGTTCTAGATTGATCACACATTCCCCAAAGAGTACATTCAACAAATAAAGTAAAGCAAATAATCAAAGCAAAAGAGATGGTTTTTGTCTTTTTTTTTTTATTTGAAGCTTTTATACAGCTTGCCTGCGTATCCCGTCGAATAGGAATCAAAACCCACGCAGTTCTTCCTTCTCGCAAAGGAGGGTTGATTTTATGCCCAATTTATCATGTTTTGATTCTTTATTTTAATACTCTACCAAAATAAAGAAGATGAGTTAGGAGACCATACCTTTGCCCTAGCTTTTAGGAATGTTGGCGGACGAAGTGCTCTTCCAGACCGGAGTTCCACCTTAGATGAAACCCGAGGAAATGGGTCGAGATGCCTTCTTAGCTCTTAAGAAAACAAACTGGCAAAGGGACCTTGCTTGGAAAAAATATCACTTTGAGGCTCAACACGCTCCTAGTAGCAGCTCTTTAATTTTAAAGAGAGCTAAAAAAGAGAAAATATCATTTGGAAAGGAAAAAAGACAACATCTAATAGAGTAAATGATTTCTTGTCTTCTTTTCCTTGTTTCAGTGAGTCCTTATGTGTTTCTGTCTGTTGGATGGTAGGGGGAGGCTCTCTATTTATAATACGAGCTTGGGGGGCTGAATCCCATCATTTTTCAATATAGGATTCGAAAGAAAAGTGGTGCAGAATATCGCTGCCACCGGCAAGAGGAGCAGTTGCCGCCGGGATGGGGTGTCGGTGCCGCCAAGGTACATAGGATGTGAAAGAGGGCGGCAGTAGTGGCAAGGAGCCATGCTGCTGCCCTTAGGAATGGCAGTTGCTGGCGGCAATTCTATGCCTGAAAGGCGGCACCTATGCCCCAACTTCATTCTGAAGTTGTTTTGAGTCCGTCCGAGCACGGGTTTGGTTCCGAGGAGTGCCGTTCGGGTTGGCATAAGCCCGAGGGTATAAAAAATGAGTGTTCACACCTGAAGATTTGCCAGGTTTGCCACTAGAGAGGGAGATTAAGTTTGAAATTGAAATTGAAGTTTATCTATGTACATTCCCTATTTCATTCCCACCTTACATAATGGCTCCAATAGAACTAAAAGAGTTGAAAAAGCAATTGCAAGACTTGTTGGATAAGGGCTTTATCAGGCCCAATAGTTCACCGTAGGGTGCTCCTGTGTTATTTATTAAGAAGAAGGATGGTTCACTGAAACGTGTATTGATTACAGACAGGTGAATAAGGTAACCATATAGAACAAATATCCATTGCCCCAGATTGATGATTTGTTTGATCAATTACAAGGAGCCAGTTATTTTTCTAAGATTGACCTTACATCGGGTTATCATCAATTGAGAATTAAGAATGAAGATGTGACTAAAAATGCTTTCAAAACCCGATATGGTCACTATGAATTCCTTGTATTTCCATTTGGGTTAACCAATGCCCCTACTGCTTTTATGGACCTGATGAATTGGGTTTTCAAGCCCTATTTGGATAAGTTTGTCATTAAATTCATAAATGACATTCTTATCTATTCCATAAGCTAGGAAGAACATGAAGAGCATCTAAAAATAGTGTTGTAGATGCTATGAGAACATAAGATGTATGCTAAATTGTCGAAGAGTTAATTTTGGCTTACAGAGGTATGTTTCCTTGGCCATATTATGGGAAAAAATAGAATTAAAGTGGATCCGCAGAAGGTGGAAGCTGGAGCTAATTGTCTATGACCTACTAATGTAACTGAGGTGCGGAGTTTCTTAGGAATGGCAAGTTACTATAGGCAGTTTGTTAAAGATATTTCAAGAATTGCAGCTCCAATAACTAAACTGACCAGAAAGCAAGAAAGATTATTATGGATTGATGAATGTGAGAATAGCTTACAAACTTTGAAGTCGTGTCTTACATCGGCACCAGTGCTGGCATTGCCAATAGAGAATGGCAAGTTCACAGTATATTGTGATGCATCGAGGGTCGGACTAAGTTATGCCCTTGTAGAGTAATTGCTTGTACTTCTTATCAATTGAAGAAACATGAGTTAAATTATCCTACACACGATTTATAGATGGTTGCAGTTGTTTTTGCCTTAATGATTTGGAGGCATTACTTATATGGGGAGAAATGTGAAATTTACACATATTATAAAAGTTTACAGTATATTCTGTAGCAGAAAGACTTGAACCTTCGACAATTAAGATGGGTTGAACTATTAAAGGATTATGATTGTCATATATTGTATCATCTAGGTAAAGCTAATGTTGTGGCTGTTGTATTGAGCAGGAAATCTATGGGGAGTTTAGCTCACATCATAATTGCAAGGAGACCAATAATCGGAAAAGTGAAAGAGCTACTTGATATGGGAGTCCAGTTTGAATTGGGAACCCATGATCGAAACCAAACTCTAATAGACCAGTTCCATTTAAAGCTGATTTTGATTGATGAAATTAAAACCACTCAAGACAGAGATTCTCAGCTATTGAAGTTAAAAGAAGATGTTCGAGCTAGGAAAATCCCCATAATTCACTGTTGATAATGGGGTACTGAAATGTGGAAAACGTCTATGTGTGCCAAATGTAGATAGGCTTAAAGAGCGAATTATGAAGGAGATGCATTATGCATTATACAATATTCATCCTGGAATAACGAAGATATATCATGATCTAAAGGAGCATTATTGGTGGTCCAATATGAAGAGGGATGTAGCTCAATTTGTCTCCACTTGTTTAGCCTATCAACAGGTTAAATTTGAACATCATAGGCCATCAAGGCTATTACAGGAGATAGAACTGCCAGAGTGGAAATGAGATCAGGTAACCATGGACTTTGTGGTTGGTTTATCTAGAACCTCACGAGGATATGACTCTATCTGGGTAATTATTGATTGACTGACTAAGATAGCTCACTTCCTAGAAGTGAAAACCAATTGCACAACTGCTCAGTATGCCCAGTTGTATATTGACAAGATAGTATGGCTTCATGGCATACCTTTAGCTATTATTTCATATAGAGGGACTCAATTTACTGCACGGTTCTCGTAGAAATTCCAAGAGGTACTAGGTACCCAATTGCACTTTAGCATAGCCTTTCATCCACAAATAGATGGGCAATCAGAATGTACAATTCAAACATTGGAAGATATGCTTTGTTTGTGTGTACTGGACTTTAAAAGGAATTGGGATCAATTCTTGCCCTTGATTGAATTTTCCTACAACAATAGTTACCATTCGACTATTGCTATGGCAATGTAGATCTCTTGAGTGTTGGGAAACCAGGGTAAAATAGTTAAAAGGTCCTAAATTAATCAAAGAGACTATGGAGAAGATCCCCATTATTCAAGCAAGGATGAAGACATCTTTTAGCCGACAAAAGAGTTATACAGACCCAAAGAGAAAAGATGTTCATTTTTGCTATAAGTGATCATGTGTTAGTGAATATTTCACCTATGAGAGGTGTAATGAGATTTGGAAAGAAAGGGAAGCTATCACCTAGATATGTCGGGCCATTCGAGATATTAGAGAAGGTCGGCAGTGTGTCTTATCAGTTGGCACTCCCACCTAACCTGAGCCACATTCATCCAGTGTTTCATGTTTTCATATTGCGTAAATATGTGTCTGATCTATCACATATCCTAGAATCACAAGCCATTGAGGTTGATGAAGATTTGACTTATAAAGAGACACTAGTGAAGATAATAGATCAACAAGTCAGGCAATTGCATAATAAAAAGATCCCAATGGTTAAAGTGTTATGGAAGAATCAGACAATGAATGAATGTACCTGGGAGAGTGAGCAAGACATAAGAATAAGATATTCATTCCTATTTCAATGACGAGGTATGTGTAGTAAAAATTTGAGGATGAATTTTATTGAAGGAGAGTAAAATGTAACACCCTCAAATTTCATTTATATAACCTTGAATATATATTATTTAAGCATAAATAAAGTTAGTTTAGATGTTAGAACATCATACTTGCGATTTGACAAATTGCTAAAAATCGACATAATAGATAGGTAAGCACGTCAACATTTTGATTCACGAACGGGTTTAGAATTTTAAATTTTTAATATCAACATTAGACTCATAAGAGAAATATAAGAAATATTATTTTAGAATTAAAATGGAATAAAAAGATAAATAGTTAAAAGTTTCGGGTTCAAAATGCGAATACGAGAAGTGTCGGGAGAGAAATCAAATTAGCTGAAAGTTAATTAATATAAATATGTAATACCCCAACAGACAGAACAATAGACAGTGAGGAAGTACAAAAGACAGTATGGATATATTGGGTTATAGTAACTGATATAGTATTAATTAAAATATAAATAAGCTCAATCGATTATTGAAATATACACAGAATGGTAGAGTATAATACTCAAAAAATTTTGAACCTCAACTGGGTCACTTTTGTGATACTGTCTGTAATATCCTAGGAAATCCTATCTTAAATGCATGATTTAATTCTCAGTTTATGGTTTGAAAGCATTGAAATGATGAGAAATAATTTTAGAAATACAATTAGAATACAAATGAATTACTTTTCCGGATATTGTCGGTGTCGAAAACACTACCGAGAAAATAGTAGTCTGGGCAACAGTTGAATTTTTGAGTTTGACCAAGGGGTAAAGGATCATATTAATGCATGTGTAATTATGGTAAAAATAAAGAGGTGAAAAATGTTTAGGAACACTAAAAAAATAAGTGATGGCAAAACCGTAAATAAATGAAACTTTAAGGGGTATAGTGGAAAGTGGTATGTCTCTGAAACTATTTTTATAAATAAGTATAAATAAAAATAAGCCTTTTTATTCCCCACTTTGAAATTAAATTCTCAACATAATTGTCAGAATAAATTATAGAAGAAGTTGGGGTCAAATTATAAATACTTGATAGTTTAAGGACCAAAATGTAATTTGCCATTATTAACTTAATATTTAAGAAATGCCTTAGCATTTTTGGCCATCTTCTTCTTCCTCCCTTAAAGTGGCCGAACCATTCTTCCTTCCTTCCTCCATTTTCCAAGCTTGAATCCTTAAGAAAACTATAGAAAACTTGAATTCAAGCATAGTTCTTCCATTTCCAACTCAATTCTTCCTTGAAATCACAAAGGAAACCAAGGAATTCTTGAAGCATCATTTCGGGTAAAAGCTCCTAAAGAGGTAACTAATTATCTTGCTTGGTTTTATGGTTAGTTTAGATGATTTAGAGGATGAATTAGATGGGTATGGTGTTTAATTGCATCAATTGATGCATTTGAACCCTTTTCCCCTCATTTCCAAACCCTAGGTGAAGTTGTTTGATTTGGCTATATGATTTAGTGTTGATTTATGTTATTTAAGCTTAGAATATGTTAATTGGAGGCTAATGGATGATTAATTTGTGGTTTAATTGCTATAGAAAATCAAGAACATCAATGTTGCCAATTTTGCCTCCTTCGAAGTAATTGGTGGGAAATCAATTTTTCAAAGCTATTTGAAGTGCTAGGTGAGTTTAATATACATCATTTATCATGTTTCAAGCATTGAAATTTGAATTGGAAACCTCTCAGGAAAACACATGTTTGGCCGAATGCACTTAGTACTATTCATGCCTTTGATTTTGCTTGTTTTCCCTTTGAATTCCTTAGCCATTTTGATCCTTTGAATGTTGTTTAATGTTGTATATTTATTGCCTATTGTGTTGCCTACAATGTGAGCTTGTTGTTGGATAGATGGGCAATGCCAATTTTTGTAACACCCCAGTTTAAAGGCTTAGAACTTAAGCTTTAAAGGGGCAAACTTAAGAGATGTTTGTTATGTTTAAAAGTTATATATTTATGCATGTTTATGTTTAAATTGAATGAATATGCATGTTTTAGAAAATTTTACACATGTAAAAGTGCTTTAAAGATTGTTAGGAAGAAATCGGGAAAAATTCAATTTTTGGTGAACTGGGGGCAAAATGGTCATTTCACAACCCTTAGAGTTTTATGGAAATTAACATGATATTTGAAGGTAGAAAAGAATATTAGGACGTGAAAATGATGAGATTTAATTTATTTGAAGTTTTGTTGGAGAATTAAACCCGGTTGAAAATAGTTCCCGGTAAGCTGCTCAATTGAGGTGCTTCATTTGAACTAAGGGTAATTTGGTATTTTCCTTTGAGATATGAAATTATATGGTATATGCAACCTTATGGAATCATTTTAGGCTTTATTAAATCTAACCATTGGATGAAATGATAAAGAAATGGATGGTTGGATGACTAGGTTTCACCATTTTAAACATAAGCCTATTGTATGGAATCATTTCTTTGATATTTAGGTGGATTTTTCCTACCACTTCACCATTGTTATCTTCCTCCACCATTTCATATGCAAAATTTTCTCTCTCATCACCTACCAAGTTTCGGCAAACCTTAGAATCCATCAAATTTTATGTTTTTCTTCCATTTTTGTATGGAAACATATTAATTCCATTAGCCTAAACACTAATCTAGCCTTAGATTTTAAGGAAAAACTTGAAAAAGCTAAGAATCAAAGTTTTGAAGTTTTTGAAGAACTTTTGGTAAGTTAATGATTTTGTAATTCTTTTGATTCAAATATTGATTCTATGGTGTTCTTTGATGATTATTGATGTTCAAAACACATTTTGAATGGATGAAATTCAAAAAGTTGGATTGAAACCCTAATAGAAAGAACTTTAAATCAAAGTATGATTTTGATGATTCTTTTGGTTTAAATGATATTTAAATGATGTGTATGATATGAATTTGTGGTTAAAAGAAATAAACAAATCCATTTGGTTAAGGTTTCACTTTGGCCAAATTGAGGTGCTTAGAAAATGATGTGTGATTTTGATGTTTAATAGGTTTAAAAGGTATGAATGATGTGTATTTGATGTGTTTAACATGAATTGATGGTTAATTGATGGAAAGAAACACATTTGGAATGAAACTTGGTTTGGCCGAAATATTGAAGTGTGAATAATGACCTGATGCTTTGATGTTTGATAGGTTTAAATGGTTAAATGATATGCATTTGGTGTATATATATGTTGTACAAGTGAATCGTGGTGAAAAATGGACCAATGGAATGATTTCCATTAAAGTATAACAATGTGGACTTTACTACTTTAAGGTGTTAGGTTAATACAAGTGAGGAAGTAAGATTTGAATATAGTATAATGGCATAAATGATTGGAATGTATAAGTTTAAATGTGGAAAGATTGAATGGTATAAGTGATTTGAAAGCATACTTGAGATTTGATGTATGTTTGGTATGGAATATTGAGCTAAGTGTTTGGAAGTTCATAACTTAACATTAAAATGATGAATATGTGTAATGTGAATGATATATGATGATAGAAATGCATTTGATGCATAAAAGATATGAAAAATGTTAAAAGAGTGATATAGGGCCTTTGAGGTTCAATATTTATTAATGTGTGTTTATGTGTGTTAACATGTTTGAATATGCCTTGATATGTGTTTTGATATGGTTTATAGTGAGTATAAGTCTTATAAAAGCAATTGGTTATTATAGGAGAATCGTCCCGAGCTAGGGCTGCGAACTGTGAATCACGGGCTGACTAAACCTGATTGAGTGGAATTTGGGAAGTTTGAATAGAGATGAGTCTATATATATGATTGATGCATTATTCATTCATAAGTCATGTATTTATTCATATTAAATGATATCCTTGCTTGAATACCATTAATGATCCATTTGTGGGCAGATTTGCCAATATGACCTAAAACAGAGCTATCGAAATGCCTATAATTGGCATAAACTTTGAATTGCTATAAAAGTTATTCTAAAATGCTTTTTGATATGAAACCAAGCCCAATTGTCTATTATATATATGTATTTGTTATTGGTATAAAGAAAATGCCATGTAAATATTGATTTCAAGGCAAACCAAAAAGTGCCTGAAAAATGAGAAACGAATCCGTAATTTGGGAGCCAGTTGCGGCAGCGCAAACTGAGCCCCGACAGGCAAAAATATGAAACTGAGCCAAACTCTTTCTTTGAATCTTATAATGTTATATATCATCTTTTAAGTCATACTTGAGATTTATTTGATATGTTTATGCTATATGAGACATCTGCATATAATATGTTATAACAGGACTACTTCGATGGTGTAGAAACAAACCATCGGCTGTGTACACAGATATCTGTTATGACCTCTGCTAGGGAGGGGTAAATTCCCTATGCC
>CANXYC011000172.1:0-15074 GCA_948193065.1 Aleurites moluccanus | reverse complement strand
TAATTTCTTTTGCTTACTTATTGCTTATTGATATTCCTTTGATCCAATTGCTACTTGAATTGATCGATATTGTGATTATTGATATTGGTGATACCATTGTTGCATAATGGTATCTATTGATATGTTTCATTCTTATATTGATCCTAATATGACTTGATAGAGCTACCGCTCCGACAGGATAGTGGGTACATACTATCGGCAATGTGCACATTATATTATTGATGCCCTAGCTGGGAAGGGTTATGGTCCTGGCCATAAGACCTGATCAATCTTATGCTTACTGATACTGATATTACTGGACACTATATGTTCGCATATAGTTTATACTGATACTACTGAAGACCGTATGTTTACATATAGTCCATACCCTTTATTTGTCCTTCCATATTATAATAAACTTATTATATGCCTATTGACTATTCTATCACCATCTGTTATTGATTCTGCAATTGTTTACATTGACCTATTAATATCATTATTCCATTTGTTACCATTATATTTATTGGCAATGCATATAGATTCACTGAGTATCTCATATACTCATCAATTTCTTGTTTAACCATTTTAGGAGAGGAGTAGATTACAGAATCCCATCTTCAGACATCCGAGGATTTTTGCTTACTGTTGATTTTAGGTAGTTGTATTTAAAACTGTAAAACTTCTCAAAGGCAAGGATATCGCTAATATGCATACCTTTTAATTTATTTATTTATTTATTTATTTATTTTTTTTTGGGGGGGGGGGGGTCTGATTCTTGCATATGAGAAGAAACAGCATCAAAAGCAGTCCTTTTATATGCTCACTTCATCGAACCAAAGTCCTGCATCTCCCAAATAACATCGGTCGAAAGTTCCATTTTAGATGTTGTGAATTTGGCCCACCAGGAAGCAAAATGGGTCAAACAGTCAGGAGATACAGAAAGATAGTCTAGCATCACGGTGGGCACCCTTTCTTCATAAAGATGGTTGAGCTCTTCTATTACTTCCAAAGTTATAATAGGTCGAGTAGTTCTAACTATGTTGTAGGAATAGACTAGTGGGAAAGGCAAGCATTGAACCAGGCTAAACTGGCGAGCATATAAGTTAGGGTGGTACACTTTAACACTACACTTGTTGTCTATAACAGTGCTAAAGTTTATATCCCTAACAATCAACATGATATTCCAAGACTCGACCCACTCATGAAAAGTGAATTCCTCTCTAACCGACATATATCTATAATGAAATCTAGTCCATCTAGGGCCAAATTTAGTTGGTCAAAAAGGGAAAAATTTGATGTTATCTCTATGCTTAGGGGAATAAAAAAAGTGAAAAGTTGATGGAATGATCGGTCTTTAAAAGACAATAAGCGAACCCAAGGACCATAGCAAAATATTGACTAAGAGAGAGATTTTTAGATAATCTGGACCAATTTCAAAAAATAGGCCATTATTCATATCTGAACCATCCAAAGTGGCCTAGTGATTTGACCAAATGAAAAGGGATTCCCACCATGGAGGAAGATATGAATGGCTCTTTAAATATGGGGAAGAATGTATGGGTCGAGAGAGAGTTTTTTACCTATAGCTAGGGCATTGGCTATTTTAAGGTGTTCCTTGGTGACTTATACCGAAGCTGTGTAGAAAATAAATTTGCACAACCTCTGTCACGACCTACTTTTAGGCCGTGATGGTCCTAGAGCACGGGTAAACCTAAGGTCATCAGATACCCATAGAACTCGTTCACATGACAATTTTAAGTTAATCAACTATCAATTTTTATAACCTGTATAGCAAATTTTTTTTTTCAAATGTTTATTTATTTTCCATCCTGTACCCTTGATCTTCACAGTTCAATGATATATATATTATATTTCTATAGCCCTTACTTCAATTCCTTTTCCATTTCATCCATTCAATATCTTATTCCCAATTATACATATTATGCTTCAGTCATAATCACATAATACTTATGTTATTAACCATATACTTCTGTCATTTCGCTTATTTCTAAACCTTATTATACTTATAACATGTTAATTAGTCTGATTATATACAAAGCACCCTATGCATTATTTACTTAACTATATACAATACCATAAAGCTTTAAAGATTTTACCTTTTGGCTTCACAAGATATAACAATTACTATAAACTCTTCGATATCCCAAGTTAGAGGAAGAAGTGGCTTGGAAAGTGGCTTCCACTATCTGTTCCTGTAAAATAATAAATAACTATGAGGTAAGTATAACATACTCAGTAAGCTAATTATATATAATTAAACATATACATTAAATGGGTAGCAAAGGAGGAATAAATGGAAGGGTTATCAAAATAGGAAGGTAATAATGATTGATGAGAATAAATAAAAGGGTTATCAATGTTCACATTTTATAGGAGGGCAATTTGTACATTAAATATCATAGGTGGAAGAAATGGATAACAATAATGAATAACTTTTGCTAGCCAAGTTTACGGTATCATATTCAAAAGTAAAAGCAATGGATAACAATAAATGGTATCACTGAATAAGAATTAGAAGGGTAATAATGAAAGAGTAAAATAATAAGACTATCAAGTTAAGTAAACAACAATTAATAAGAAGAACAGGCAAAAGAGGTGTCAATGTTATATTTTAGAAATCAACACTTTGCACGCCAAATGCCATGGGAGAAAAGAATGGGTATCAACGAATGATGTCGCCGAACAATTTGGCAACAGTAACACATACATACATGTAAGGATGTTAAAATAACAAATAAAGGGCCAGTAATAGTAACAATAACAGTGTATCATTATCAGTGAAATACATAAGGCGAGACAAGTCCCTTCCTACTAGCTAAGGTAAATAGTATAAAAAGTCCATTATGCACAATGTTGACGGTACATACACACTACTACATCAGTGCGGTAGTGTAATACCCTAGAAGTTTGATTCAGTTACTAGACAGTTTTCTTAAGTATCGGATTGATGATACCGATAATAATTATACAGTTTAAGGAATTAGTTCAGTATCCAATTTAAAGTTATTTTTATCAGACATATGGGTAATGAGAGATCAAGAATAATGATAGTTATTGATATAAAGAAAGTACGAAAAAGTGTTAAGAATGATGAAAAATCAATAGAACGGCAAAATCGTAAATAAGTAAAATTTTAGGGGCATTTTGTGAAACCACCTCTTTAGGAATCACAATTTTTCCAAAAACAGTATAATATTAAACTATAGCTAAAAATAAGCTTATTCACTCCCAACTATGATATCTAAAACTGAATAGAATTTACAGAATTAGTTACATAAAACTTTAGGATCAAAAGTATAAATAATAAAAGTGTTGGGGAGGAAAACTTAATTTTCAAAACTTTACAACTATATAAACCATACTTAGCCAATTTTTCCATTCATTTTCTCCATCTTCTTCCACCAAGCTTGGCTGAACCACCTAGTCATTCTTCCACCAATTTTTCATGACATTTTTCAAAGAAAAACTATAAAAAACTTAATTTCCAACCTTGATTAACCTAGTTTCATCCAATTTTCACCAAAAGGATCAAAGGAAATCCAAGAATTCTTCATTTCAAGATTTCAGCCACACTCTCAACTTAAGGTAACTTGGAGTTTTCTTCATTCCTTTAAGTTAATTATATGTTTTAGATGTTGAATAAGGTGAATTTAGCAATTGATTGCATCAATTTGTTCAATTTGATGGAAAACCCCAATTTTAAACCCTAATTAGGTTATGTAAAGAACCAAACCCTATATTAAGCTTCCATAATCTATAATTAAGTTAGATTATATTAATTGTATTCATTAGAAGCTAAATTGGTAATATTTTTGGTATAGACAAAGGAAGAGCATGATTGCCAATTTTATCTCCTTTGAAGCAAATTGAAAATTCATGCTTAATTGTAGCAATTTGAAGATTTAGGTGAGTTTAATATACATCATTTTACATGCCTAAAGTGATAAAATGAATTATGGAAACCAAATATGAAATCCCATGTTTGGTCGAATCATGCTTGCTATATTCCTTTGAAATTTTGCTTGATTTTCCTTCATTTTCTAAGCCTATTTTGATCCATTTTGTATAGTTATTTGTTGGACTTGAATTGCTTATTGAATTTTCTATATTGTGAGTTTGTTGATTGATAATTGGGCATTGTTGAAATTCCACCAAAACCCTACCAAAATATTGTTGGAAAGTTGCACACCAAGTGTTTGACAAAATGCCACAATGAATCTTGCATAGGCCTACCAAGCTAATGCCATCATTGCCAATGACGTTGGCTAGCCAATCGTGCTAACGTAACTGACATTGGTTGACTACTTTGGTGTCAAACCCTTACTTGAATGCCATTTCAATTGTTATTCTAAACATTGCTTCCATTGCTCATATATGTTTGATTAATGACACCGAATTAGTAATATGTAACTCATATGATCATTGATGAGTACATTGATCATTATTTGTTCCCATTGATTAATTGCCTTAATTAATGTTCCTTTTACCTTATCATATATTGATTTGACAATACTACCTTACCAATGGGGTAGTGGGTGAATACTATTGGCATTGTGTATAATGAATTTTATAGACCCTAGCTGGGAAGGGTTAATGTCCTAGCTATAAGGCTTGGCCTGCCTTATGTAATTCATATATAAATTATATCATGTTATATGTGTTAAGGCCTATTATCTATCATTTCCACATGACTTATATACTTATGACCTGCTTATTTGATACAGACTCCTACTATTATCTAATTTTTCTTCATATGTTAACTGGTATGCAAAACCTGATGCCTAATAATTGTTTATCTCATTTTCTTGATGAATACCCAATGTTAATGTAATGTGATGTATATTGAGCTCACTGAGTATTTTATACTCATTCTGTAGTAGTTAAACATTTTTTAGGTCATGAATAAAAAGCAGGTTCTAGGTCTTCTCCTTCTATGGAACTGGCAGACTAATTTTTGGCAGTGTAAATATTTGTACTCTATCTTTGTGTAATATATAGTTGCTCTATAAATTTGTGATTGGTTGTAGTTGTATATATAACTTAATGTATAATATATATATATATATATATATATATATATATATATATATATATTTGTTGCATGGTTAATGAGATGGAATAGTAACTGAATAACAGATTACAGAACAAAAGGTAATTAATTAAGTAACAGTAATAGATAATTGGAGATGTTAGGGGTTCCATGGGTGTCGATAGCCATTGGTTGTTCCTACATCCTAGGACCATCATGTTCTAGTTCTAGGATGTGATAGAGGTAGTATCAGAGCTTAGGTTATATATTAATAGTATATAGATACAATGTTAATAGGACATAAGTAAACCATGGAGCATAGGAATTCTTGTTTCGTATTTTGTTGTATTCATCAAGTATATATGTATTATGTGATACTATACCTTACTAAATTGTTGAATTTGTTTCTTATAGTGGCTAAAATGTCTGAAACGGAGCGAGAATGTGCTTTAGAACCAGATCGTGATAGAGAAAGGGAATCTAGTAGAGAGGTAGATGTGGCCTCTAATGAGTCTCTAGTTAGGGAGGAAACAGAAGAACCTCCCCGATCCTGACGGAGGACAGAGTATACCAAGGGTAGTGAAGATCCTTGGAGAGCAGAGATTTTGTAAGGAATGTTAGATCTACATCGTAAATTACAGGAATTGAGAAGAGAAAGACAAGCAATGCCTCCACCAGCACCACCAGTAGTGTCACCCCTGTTGCACCAGCTGTTCCACCAGTTGTACCTGTTCCATTAGCACCAACACCACCTGTAGTTATTCCTAGTGAATCTGTTGTTCATGAGGGCAACCGAATTATAAATGAAGGCAGAGTGAGTATGTTTAATTTTCTGAAGCTAAATTTACCTGAATTTAAAGGTGATAGAGGAGAAGAACCTATAGACTTTCTAGAGCAGATTGAGAAAGTTTTGAAGAGGTTATTGTGTTCTAATACATAGGCTGTTGAGTTGGTTGGTTTACTATTTAAAGGGAAAGTATGGACCTGATTTTCAAGACATATATAGCATCAATTGTATAGTATTCGTCCTCCTACCTGGGCCCAGTTCAGACAGGCATTGTTTGATGAATTTCTTATAAAAGGTGTGAAAACCAAAAATATTATGCAGTTTGAACAGCTATAGCAAGGGCAACAAAAGTGTGGAAGAATATGCAGATGAATTTATTTGATTGAGCAGATATGCCACCAGAATAGCACCTACTAAAGCTAATCTTATTAGCAGATTCAGAAGAGGATTGCATATATCACTGCATAATGCCCTGTTATCTACGGAATTCACTTCATTGACAATAATTATTGACAAAACCAATCAAATGGAAAAGAAGTACAAAGAAGAAATGGCAAAGAAAGAACAAAAAAGAAAAAGGGGATCTAGTGGATAGTCCATAAAAGGAAAGGCCAATAGAGATAGTCTGAAGTAGCATCCAGAATTGAACAAAGATCACAATCAGGTGGTCAAATGAGGAGGAGTCAAGGTAAAGGTGCTCTAGTATAGTCAGCTTCTGGATTTTCACAGGGTTCATCCATATCTATGACTTAAACACCCAGTATGCTAATATGTCACTATTGTGGTAAGAGGCACAGAGGGGAATGCACACGATAGACTAATGCCTATCTCAACTGTGATCAACAGGGGCATTTTATGAAAAATTGCCCGATGTGGAGTGAGCAGCAGACTACTACAGTAGCTTCACAACCAATAGTTCATATGAGTTGAAATGATAATAGAGAAGTTTCAAGTAGAGACAGAGGCAGAGGACAAGTCCAGAGTAGCAGTCAAACTCCTACAGGGAGAGGTCAGGGTCGAGTATTTGCAGTGAACATCTAGCAATCCCAGAGAGTGGACAATACAGTGATAGGTATGATCTTAATACATAATGAAATAGCACAAGTATTTTTTTTATTTGGGTGCTGTAATATCTGTCATTTTGTTACATTTTATTTGTTGTGTAATTGATGAATTCAAATTTAATTAAGGATATGAATGTTATGAGGAATTCAGAAATTCTGGTTGCAGAAAATTATGATGGTTAATTGCATATTCTTAGAGAAATAATTTGGTAAAGTGTAAATATGAAAGTTATGAGTTTATGTCTTAACTGAAATTCTGTAAAATGGCTTGGTAGAATTTTGCGTGTGTGATGAGTTATGTCCCTTTGAGCAGGACTGGTTTGATTGAGTGTTTCTGCAGGAAGTCTCTGTCTGTTTGAAATTATTGGGAATGACTGATGCAGATTGAGCCAAAGGTCTAACATGAAAAATGTTTCTTTATGTGTTCTGTTATTGGCTGTAAAATTTCAGAATTTTTGGATAAGTATATCTCAGTGGAGAGTGGATTTTCTCAAGACTGTTCGGATGGATTTTAAGGTAGTAAGTCTGGATGAATTTGGAGAGTCACCATGATCTGTGTAGTTGCTCTTATGATTTGAATTTTGGATATTTGAGCTTCTGTATGTCTATTTTAAGTGGCAAAAAGAATTAGTAAGTTTCGATATTTGTAGCTCAGTTGCGAGCTGGTTAAGTGTAAGTTATCAAGGAAAGATTTCATCTTAGCAAAGTGGAGTGACATTTTACGAGCTGGCAATGCGAGCTAGCGAAGTGGCAAAGTGGCAAAGTGAGATTGCCAAAGTGGAAATTGGCAAAGAAGCATATGCGAGGTGGCATGTACGAAGAGGAAAGGCAAAGAGCATTAGGCGAAGAAGATTTGGTGAAGAGGATTTGGCGAAGAGGAAAGGCGAAAAGGATAAGGCGAAGAGGATTTGGCGAAGAGGAAAGGCGAGGTGGCATTATACGAAGAGGCATCATGCGAAGAGGGAATGTGCGAAGTGGCAGTTCGCGAGGAAGAGTTGGCAAAGAGAGTTTGGCGAGGCAGCATATGCAAGTTGGATTAGCGAAGTGGCATTGTCAGATCAGTTTGGTGAGCTGGAAAGTACGAGCTGGGAATGGCGAGCTGGCATATGCGAGGTAGCTTTGCCAAGGTGGATTGGCGAGATGGCAAGCGAGATTTCTAGGGCAGTGGTCTATTTAACCCAGCAACCCAGTAGCGTTTTTCACGATTTTTCCTTCCTTTTTCTTCGTTAATTTCAATCATTTCTCAGATTAGTCCCATTTTATTTTCTAAGGCATTAATACTCAAAATAATGCATTAGACTTCTAGATTATTCTATAATAAGGCAGAAATCATCAAATTTAAGTAGGAAATCTCAAGAATTTCAGTATTGAGGAAATAAGGTAAATTTTCTTCCAAAGTTATTTTCTTCCAAAGTTATTTTCTTCCAAAGTTATTTTATTTTAGATTTATTTAAGTCTGTTGGTAAAAATAATTAATATAAGGTGTATAGAATTGATTGCAAGCAATTTGAAGTTATTAATGGTAATTAATGTTACAGAAAATCAGAATTTATAGACTGTCATGAATAGTGGCATGAACAGTAACTCCGAATTAAATGCAGATTTTTCTTAAGAGATAAATTAAATTGATGTTAGGAATTAAGAATAGAGACCCTAAGATGGTTAAATATTCAGAAATCATGTTAAATATTATTTATTTGGAGAAAACCCTAATTTTGAATAATTAGGAAATTTCTTAGGAAGAGTAAATCAAAGTAATTGAGGAGTTGGAATTGAGCAAGTTGCAAAAGAAATTTAAGAGAAATTGTGTAAGAGGTAAGTATGAACATCTCATTTGATTATCGTTCTTTGAAATAATAAGACCAAGTATCCTTATATTTGTTCATCCATATTTATATATGTATAATGTAAATGACTTGATCAATTTTCTTGGATCAAGTTCATGTGTTTCTTGCTTGTTAAATTCGATTGAATGATGATATATGTTGATGGTCTTGCGACCAATATGCCTATTATGAGATTGAAACTCAGGACCCCATGGATAAAATGCTCTTCCCAATAAGAGTAAATTCATTGGTCCATTGTGCACTTTGGGAGCCCAGCTGATAGGGTTTTTATCAGTGTTCCACCTAGAGGGGACTATGAGCTCTAGGCGTATGCCTGGCCAAGCATACGTTTACGTTAAGGTAGCAAGACTACTGATACATATGATATGACATGAGATCAGTTCTATCAGATGAGATTTGATAATGCCATTCTTTGTGGGCATTTTATATTCTAAATGAGAACCATGATTTGAATTGTGATGTGATTTGATGATGCCCATTTTTATAAGCACTCATGTTCCTTCAAATAAAACTTGAGATTCTATCATACGCAGTTATAACCAAGCATTTGTACATGATTATGATTTGATATTCAGATTCCTAATTTATGATGTCCATATCTTACTAAGTTGAAGGCTCACCCCTCTTCTGTGGATTTCAAGTGATAGCATAGCTCGTGAGGGAGCTAATAGAGGAGATCAAGCTTCTTGACTCTTTCTTCCAAGAAGCCTACATTATAATTATTTTGAAATATGATTATGTCTATTCATTAAATGGTATTATGACTCAATATGTATTGGGAGTATACTCTAGAGCTCCATAGTTAGTCATTTGATGATGATAGTGTTTGATGTATGAATTGTTACCTTTTGGGTACTCTTATTCCTTAGTGATGTGAGATGCATCTTTTGATCAATAAGGAATAAGAGAAAGCTATGAAATGGTAATGGTAAAGATATGCTTGATGTTTAATGGAATTTATATAAATGATCACTGTATGATATTATATGATATTTATAATTGATATAATTGTGTATGAGATTCATGATATGTGAATTCTACGGGTTTATGGTGGCCTTAAGCCTACCCTTGCCCTAGAACCGTCGCACCACTGGAGTTAGGGTGTGACAGAGACTGGAGTTGGGGTGTGACAGGTGCCTTTCATTCTTTTTTATTACTGATATTTGCACCTAAATTGAAAATGGGAAGGCAATTAATTATAGTTCCACTAGAGATATTCACACCTATGGGGGAGAGTGTAGAAGTAAAATACTATTACCCAGGTTATAAAGCAGAGATTGGAAATAAAATTCTGCATGCTAATTTAGTGGAATTACCTGTGCTTGAACTTGATATTATATTGGGAATAGATTGGCTAACAGCTCACAGTGCAGTAATCGATTGTTATGAAAAGAAGATCAAGTTCCAGCCTGAAGGGTAAGAAGTATTTGAGTACCATGGTGAAAAGGTAGAAAAGGGGATTAAACTTATTTCTGCTATTCAAACTAAGAAACTGCTTTAAAAGGGATATACGACTTACCTGGCACATGTGGTAGATATTCAGAAGGTTCATATAGGAATTAATCAGATCCCTATTGTCAAAGAGTTTTCTGATTTTTCCCTGAGGAATTTCTAGGGCACCCCCAGACAGGAAGATTGAGTTTGAAATTGAGGTGTATCCCAACACAGACCCGATATCCATTCCACCTTACAGAATGGCACCTACGAAACTAAAGGAGTTGAAGGTTCAACTTTAAGAATTACTGGATAAAGGGTTTATCAGACCGAGCAGTTCTACTTGTGATGCTTCAGTATTGTTTGTAAAGAAGAAGGATGGTTCTTTACGTATGTGTATAGATTACAAACAGTTAAATAAAGTGACTGTTAAGAATAAATATCCTCTACCATAAATCGATGATTTGTTTGATCAGCTGTAAGGTGCAAGTCACTTCTCCAAGATTGATTTGAGGTTTGGGTATCATCAGTTACAGATTAAGAAGGAATATGTATCCAAGACAACTTTTAAAACCTGGTATGGACACTATGAATTTCTAGTGTTGCCATTTGGATTAACGAATGCTCTTGCAGCATTTATGGATTTGATGAACCAAGTCTTCAAGCCTTATTTTGATAAGTTTGTCATAGTGTTTATTGATGACATTCTTATTTATTCTAAGAGTGAAGAAGAGCATGCAGAGCATCTGAGAACAATATTAAAGACATTGCGGGAACATAAGTTATATGTCAAATTGTCTAAATGTCAATTTTGGCTAACTGAAGTATGTTTTATAGGCTATGTTGTTAGAAAATAGGGTATTAAGGTAGATCCTCAGAAGGTAGAAGTTGTTGCCAATTGGCCCCAGCCTACTAATGTTATTAAGATACGCAGTTTTCTTAGTATGACGGGTTATTATAAGCATTTTGTGAAGGATTTTTCAAAGATTGATGCTTCATTGACAAGACTAACTAGAAAACATAGAAAACATGAGAAGTTCCAGTGGACAAATGAATGTGAAAGGAGTTTTCAGACATTAAAGTTTTGTCTCACTACTGCTCCAATGTTAATTTTTCCAACGGAGAATGATAAATTTACAGTGTATTGTTATGCATCCAGAGTTAGATTGGATTATGTTCTTATGAAAAATAAGAGGATTATTGCTTATGCTTCACGTCGGTTAAAAAAGCATGAGATGAATTATCTGATGCGTGATTTGGAAATAGTTGCAGTAGTCCTTGCATTGAAGATTTGGAGGCATTACTTGTATAAAGCTAAATATGAGATCTATACGGATCATAAAAGCCTATAATATATTCTGTAACAGAAAGATTTGAATTTATGGCAGTGAAGATGGATTGAATTATTAAAGGATTATAATTGTGAGATATTTTATCATCCGGGTAAAGCCAATGTTATGGCAAATGCATTGAGCCGGAAGTCTATGGATAGCCTAGCCCATATTACTGATACAAGAAGGCCATTGATTTGGGAGATTAAAGAACTTATTGATATGGGAATTAAATTAGAATTGGGATCCTAGGATCGAAACCAGTCTCTGATAGCCCAGTTTCAAATTAAGCCAATATTGATTGATGACATTAAAAAGCACTGGATAAGGATTCTTATTTTCTGAAATTAAAAGAAGATGTTCAAACTGGCAAGGCTCCTAAATTCACAGTAGATGATGGAGTATTGAAATGTGGAAAACGGCTGTGTGCATCTAATACTAATGGATTATAGGAACGGATCATGAAAGATGCGTATTATGCTTATGTATCACCAAGCCTAACCGAGCCTAGTATAGTTAAGGACCTTCGGGAATTTTTGTTTAATTAATTGGAATTTATTTGATGTGTTTACATGTGTGTTTGATTGCTAATTAATTATTTGGGAAAAATAAATTGAGGATAATAAAATAAATAAAAAAAATAAAATAGCCAAATTGGGTTACAAAAATAATAGAACTTGATTGCAAAAGAAAATAAATAGGAAGGATTTAATTGGAAGTTTATAGGACTCAATTGGAATAAAAGAGATGGAGGGAGGAGTTAGTGGCAATTTAGTTCATCTTGATTCAATGGAATGAGATATTGGTACATTCTAATCCTAAGGATGCATGTATAGGACTTAAAGTAGCCTTTATAAGATTGGATGCACTTGATTCTCTTGCCAAATTCCACTAACTAATAAACAAACCAAAACAAATTCTGCATTTCTGAATTTTGCACCCAAAACCGTGTACCACTCCAACCAAAACAAGAAACCTCTTCTTCCTCCTCCTAAGGTTCGGCCATTGTTGTCCATAGAAGGTCTTGGAGCTTTTTGTTAATTTGGGTGGAAAACCTTCATCTTATCTCCTCCATTTCTTCAACCAAGTCCCAAAATTCAGTTTGGTTGTGAAAATTGAGGGCTAGGGTTTCTACAATTTTAAGAAATCCAAGGTAAGGTCAAAAAAAAATTCTGGATGTTTAAAGATTGTTGATGTTTAAATGTTGATTAGATGCTTGAATTGTGGAATTTAGCTTTTGGTTGAGGAAATTGTATAGTGACCGAATTCAATTAAGGAATTTGGAGAAAATTTGATTCTTTGTTTCAATTGAGAAATTGATGTTGTATATGATGTTAAATGGATTGAATTAATGGCAATTGAATGTGAAATTAAACCTTTGTTGTGCATTTCCATTTTGGCTGAATTGATTTGAGGGAATTTGGGGGAAATTGTTTTTGTGATTCAATTGAGAAATTAATGATATGTATGGTGTTAAATAGATGTAATTAATGGTATTTGAATGATGAATTAAAGATTGAATTTTGATTTTGGTATAGGCAGTGAAACCGAATTGGGGGATTAGGGTTTTGTGTGGAATTACTTCAAAAATTCTGGAATTGGATGTTTAAACCTTTAATTGGCATGGTGAATTGATGTTTGAATGATAGAATTGAAAGAAATTGTGAGGGGGAAAGAAAACCCCTTTGGACCGAATGCAACATTTGGGGAAAAAGGGAAATTTGCTTGGTTTTAGTTAAATTGATTTGTTAAATATGTAATTGGTAGTTTGAATTAGTTAATTATAGGTTTAATTGAGGAATTAATGGTTGGTTTGGGAAAAATCTCCAAAATCGAACCTAATTAGGGCAAGCTTGAGAAAATTAGTTTGAATTTGTGCAATTAAGCTTAGAATTGTCTAATTGGTGTGTTTAATTATAGAATTGTAAGGCCCTTTGGGCCGAATGGAAGTAAGCCTAAATTTAGGGTTTATTAATTAATATGTGTGTGCAATTAATAGGTGTATGTGATGTGGTTATTTGATAAGTAATTGTAACTTATAGAAAGGGATTTGCATGTTTATATTGAATTTGAAATGTGTTTAGGTCTTTATGACCTATAAAGTTTAAAATGCTTTGGCATGAAACCTAGGCTTGAGCGTAAGCCCAAACTTGTTTTAATATGTCAATATGAGTATGAATTTGTGTATTGTGCAAAGAATTTGAGGTTTAAATATTGGTAGCCAAAGATTAGCTTTGGCCGAATGGCCTATATGTGCTTAAAGGGCAAAATTGCCATTTAATAGGAAATGTGACTATTGGTTGTGAAAATATGTGAATTTGGTGTGTATTGTGTGTATTTGTGATGAATGTATCCTTACGGAGAGTAAATATATAATTATAGGTGAACCTCCAGAGGAAGGGACTAGTCGGACTGTCACCACATCCGTCAGGGGGTCGACGGGCTAGCTTGGGGGCTTCGTGCTTTAGCTACTTTTTGAAAGTAAGTTTTTATATACAATTATTGCATTTGTACATCAAATAGCATAACATATGCATTTGAGTTGATTGGACACTTAAAAATCCTAGTTTTATTTGAAAAGTCAAATTGGCATGTAAAATGACCCGCCGAACTGACCTAAATTGTCTTAAACTTCCATCGGTTATAATTTGAAACATAATTAGTGTTTTGACCCGATACTTGTCCCAATCCTTTCCCCTATTCCTAAGCTTTGAATTGATACTAAATAGTCTATCTAAATGTGCCCCTAACATAGAGAACCAGAAACTCCTCAAAAATCTTAAAACGGACCTGTAATTTGACGTGCCAGTTGCGTCAGTGAAACTGGGCCCCGGCGGGCCCGTTTCTTAACTTTGGCCAGTAAGCCTATTTGATACATGTGATATATAAATGAGTTGTTATATGTGAAATTGAGCTATATTTGTGATCCTATATCCAGTTTATGAGACTTTTACATATGATAGCATAATAGGGCTACTACGACGGGGTAGCGGGATTATCCGTCGATCGTGTGCACAGTGGTATATATTGGACCCTTGCTAGAGAGGAAAGTTATATTCTCTAGTCGTGAGAGCCGATCACTCTCACGTATCTATTGGTTTCGCGCTATTGCGCCATTTATATATTGGTTAGCACAATTGTGCATATTGGACATATTGGCCCTATTTACCTGTTGTATCATATGTAATGTGACTCGTACCACATGATATTATTGTTCACCATATCTTGAACATTTCATATGCCTTACTCATAGTTCATTACTTGTACATCATATTTTCAGTACTATTGGTTCTATCTTGGGCTATATTTCTACTAACCTTTTCAGGTCGATTCAGCCTAAATGGTATAAAACTCTCATGCATTTTTGTATATAATTACTTACTGAATATTTTATACTCACCCCCGTAGTTGTAAATTTTTCAGGTGATGGTGAGGTCCAGATTCCACAGGCACATCCTTCTTCGCCGTGGACATTTGTCTTATATATGTAAATGCTATGGATTAATCTTTTATTCTAAGAAAAATTGTCTAGTTGCTCCATGGTATTGTAATCTAAAGTATGAGTAATTAGATTTGATATGT
>CANXYC011000103.1:0-16336 GCA_948193065.1 Aleurites moluccanus | reverse complement strand
ATTTTTTATATATATATATATATATATATATATATATATATATATATATATATATATATATATATATATATATATTTCAATTTAATCTTATTCATTTTATTATTTTTTCTAAATTTTTCATTACAACATATTTTTTGTCTAGTTTAATTTAATAAATAAACAAAATTATATTTTATATTTTATTTATATTTTTAGTAATAAATAGTATCATGAGTAATTTTCTCTCATCGTACTATATTTTTAATAATAAATAATATCATGAGTAATTTTTTTTTATTATATTAAGTTCACATTTCTATTCTAGTTAAATTTTTGGATATGAAAAAAAAAATCTCGTTTATAATATAATTTTAATAATTAAGTTTAAATTAATAAGAAAATGGACAAACTCATTTATCAACTACATTAATATTTAAAATTAATTTTATTTTATTTATTATAAATATTAAATTAAAAGATATTTGGTAATAAAAAATTATAATTTATAAAATTCCAAAAATTTAATGTTTTGAAAGTTTTTAAAATTTTATATTAAATTAAAATAGAAAAAAAAATATAAATTGTATAATAAAAAAATTATAAAAAAATAAAATATATAAGATTAAATTAAAAAAAGTAAAAGTATAAATAAGTTTATATTTTTTTAATTTAGTTTAAATAGATTTAATTTAGATGAAAATTTAATTTTTTTATTTAAATTAAATTCATTTAAGATAAATTAAAAAATTAAAAAAATTATTTGAATCAAATTAAAAAATTTAGTGATTTATTTGATTAATGAAAAATATTTAAGAGAATAAAATAAAATAATTTAGTGGTTTATTGGTAGCTTTACCCTAAAAAAAATCTCTAGACTTTCTAGTCTGGATGTACAAAGCTTTGAAAAAACTGCTAGTCTACTACAAAACTAAGCCTTACAACAAGCTCAGATTTTTTTGCTCCTCAATCCTCATTCTCTTACTCTATTGCTCTCTCAAATGGCAGAGAAACTCTGTCTTCCTCTTCTCCTCTCAAACCCACCTCCTACAAAACTCCGATTCCCTATTAAAACTTACCATAACCACCAACCCACTGTTCTACCTACTGTTTCACAACCCCCTATAACTCCTCTTCTTCATAACTTGCTCCTTAACCAACAACCAAATTCTCCAAAACCCATTAATCCACTCACCCCAAACAACTTATCTCCTAGAGCACGAACCCGAATCGGCAAGGCCCGTGACGTCAACCGTGGTAAGCCCTGGTCTCACCATCGTCTTTCTTCTGTAGGCCAGCAAGTTCTTAATACTTTAATTGACCCATCTTTTGAAATTACTAAATTAGATAAAATCTTGAGTCAATTATTTGAGTTTTATCAGGAAGAATCAAGTTTAAGTAATGGTAATATGGATTCTCTGTCTTTGGATGTTTTAGGGGTTATTAAGGGTTTAGGGTTTTACAAGAAATGTGATTTGGCATTTTGTGTTTTTGAGTGGGTTAGGAATAGGAAGGACTTTGAGTTGGTTTTGAATTGTTCTATCGTGGCTGTGATTATGAGTTTGCTTGGTAAAGAGGGTAAAGTTTTAGCTGCCGCTTCGTTGTTTAATAATCTGCGAACAGATGGGTTTAATCTAGATGTTTATGCATATACTTCATTGATAACTGCTTATGCTAGTAATGGAAGGTATAGGGATGCTGTTATGGTATTTAAGAAGATGGAGGAAGAGGGGTTCAGACCAACTTTGATAACTTACAATGTAATTTTGAATGTGTATGGGAAAATGGGTATGCCTTGGAGTAAAATTTCTGGTATTGTTGAAGGAATGAAGAATTCTGGGGTTGCCCCAGATGAGTACACTTATAACACACTTATAAGTTGTTGCCGGAGAGGGTCCCTGTATGAAGAAGCTGTTCAGGTTTTTGAGGAGATGAAATTTGCAGGTTTTTCACCAGATAAGGTTACCTATAATGCATTATTGGATGTTTATGGGAAGTCAAGGCGGCCTAAGGAGGCTATGGAGGTGTTGAGGGAAATGGAAATTAAGGGATTCTCTCCTAGTATCGTGACTTATAATTCATTAATATCAGCTTATGCAAGAGATGGTCTATTGAAGGAAGCAATGGAGCTTAAAACACAAATGGTGGAGAAAGGGATTAAACCAGATGTTTTTACATATACTACCCTCTTATCAGGATTTGAGAAGGCTGGAAAGGATGAGCCTGCAATGAAGGTATTTGAGGAAATGAGAGCTGCAGGTTGCAAACCAAATATCTGTACTTTCAATGCCTTGATTAAGATGCACGGTAACAGGGGAAAATTTGCTGAAATGATGAAGGTTTTTGAGGAGATTAAGATGTGCAAATGTGTGCCAGATATTGTTACATGGAATACACTTTTGGCAGTGTTTGGGTTAAATGGGATGGACTCGGAAGTATCTGGAGTCTTCAAAGAGATGAAGAGGGCTGGGTTTGTGCCTGAGAGGGACACTTTCAATACACTAATCAGTGCCTACAGCCGATGTGGTTCTTTTGAACAAGCCATGGCTATATATAGAAGAATGCTAGAAGCTGGGGTTACTCCAGATCTTTCCTCCTATAATGCTGTTTTGGCAGCGTTAGCTCGAGGAGGACTTTGGGAACAATCAGAGAAAATATTTTATGAAATGAAGGATGGTCGGTGCAAGCCTAATGAGCTTACATACTGTTCTTTGCTTCATGCATATGCCAATGGCAAGGAGATTGAGCGAATGCGTACTCTCGCTGAAGAGATATACTCTGGTCTAACTGAACCTGTTGCTGTTCTCTTGAAGACACTTGTTTTAGTTAATAGCAAATGCGACCTCCTAATGGAAACTGAACGTGCTTTCTTGGAGTTGAGGAAAAAAGGCTCACCTGACTTAAGTACTCTTAATGCCATGTTATCAATATATGGTAGGAGACAGATGGTTGCCAAAGCAAATGATATCTTGAACTTCATGAATGAGAGTGGGTTCAGTCCAAGCTTGGCCACTTACAATAGTTTGATGTATATGTACAGCCGTTCTGAAAATTTTCAGAGATCAGAAGAAATGTTGAAGGAAATTCTTGCCAAAGGCTTAAAGCCTGATATAATCTCATACAATACCGTTATTTTTGCATATTGTCGAAATGGTCGGATGAGGGAGGCTTCACGCATATTCTCAGAATTGAAGGATTCTGGGCTTGTTCCAGATGTCATTACTTACAATACCTTTGTTTCCAGTTATGCTGCTGATTCAATGTATGAGGAGGCTATTGATGTTGTTAAATACATGATCAATAATGGTTGTAAACCAAACCAGAATACATACAACTCGATTGTAGATGGGTACTGTAAGCATAATCGTCGGGCTGATGCAAGCATGTTTGTTAGCAGCCTTCATGAGCTTGGTCCACATGTTTCCAAGGAGGAAGAATGCAGGTTATCTGAACGTATAATAAAGAAATGGTCATAAATAGTCCGATCTTCAAATGAAATGCTAGCTTGTTTGATATGCTAGCTTTTGTCTCTTTGACACGAACACATGGGTCCTTCCCCTTTTTGTTGTGCCCATTATATATTTTTTATGGGCATAAAGATGAATCAATATGTGATGATGTATATTTGATTCTTTCGAATTTCACATGGGCTGAGGACGAACATCAAAGATAGATCGGCGTGATTGCTTTGTGTGGATCCAATGAGAAATGAAAGAGAATGGAGGAAAGGGAGTTGCTAACACCAATGTAAGTACAATTACCTGTACTGCAAATGGATATGTCAGTCTTGCAGTTGTCAATGCTATATTTCATTGTATACCTTGAGAAATTTTGAAATTATCATATCTCATCATTGTGATGAACTATTAGATGCTCTTTACATTCATGAAAAAATGCATTTCATAAAGTTTTTCTCCCTCTCTCTCTTTTAATCGAGATTAGGGCAGCTTGATCATGAACACATTCAAGTTATGAATCAATGTATTGTAAGGCTTAAGATATGAGTTGCACATATTGAGATAGTTCATAATGATGTGATGTAAATGCCAGTTCCAGTTATTAGTGTTATTCGATCTCTCTGTAAGTATTTTTATGCACCAACATGTTTAATGCTTTATTTGAACCTGTTATGCTTGTGGTTGGGAATAATATCAGTGCAGTTATTATCTCCTTAAGTATTTGTTTCCTTGTTCGTATTATATGAAAAAAAGCTAAAATACATAATAGTCTATTAGGTGTTATATTTTATTGGCTATACTATCTAAACTGACGTAGCTGAAATCTTTTGAGAGCCTGTTGATTGTAAATGAATACCAGACTAATAGGCATTAAAGTTCGTTGATTCAAAATAATACTGCAAATTGAAAGAAATAATTTTCACATAGAAAGATTATTTTAATTCAAATCAAAAACTGTTCAACTCTAAGGTTTACATAATTATATATAGGAAATAACTTTCAGAAAACTCTAGAGCCTAAAATGTTAATTTATTTTCAAAAAAAGAAATAAATCATCAGATTTACATAAATAAGAAAATAAATTAAAATTAATTTAAATAGAAAAATAAATCAAAACTAATATAATATCTTAAATAATGTTTAAAAATAAGTTTCATATCAAAAGTAATTAAAAAAAATAAAAATACCAAAAATATACTAGTACAAATATGGAAAACACCAAATCTTATTAATTTCCATCATTTTCTCGTGGGCAGAGAAAATTCGATCTCGAATTTGCAGTAATATCATCATCAAAATAAATTTTAGAAAAAAAAATTATATATTGAACACATATGTTCGTAAAATATTCTTTAAGAGTATGAAACTTTCTAATTTCTTATAGTTCTCATCCAATCTGTCCAATGACTTTTAATATAAGTTTTAAATAATTTTATTTATTTATTTTTTTTTTATGAATTGAGAATCAGATACAGTAGAAAAATTAATTGAGAATAAATTTTCATAATAATATTTGAGAATAAATTTTCATAATAATATTTTTCATTATTGTGAATTATTGTTGTGATCTGTTGCGAGTTCTCGATATTATTATGATTCTTAATAGATGATGGAACTATAATAGATGATGGAACTATAATAGATGATGGAACTATCGCTGTAGATAATTATATTTTTTTATCAAGATAATCATCAAATACTAGAGGTAAATTTCAATTAACATTTGACATTATTTTTGAGACATGAAAATTAAATATTTGATCTTTTAAAAGCTCAATCATCTGTCAGATTAACTGTTTTATTATTTGTGTCATATTTCTCCGTATGGTTCATGATATGTTGAACCATCTGAATTGTTCCGTCATGATAATAAACTTCCTCTACGGGTAGAGTCTGACGTCCTCTATTTGGTAACATGGTTTTCAAGAAACGAACGCAAACTCTGATACCAACTGATGTAGCGTAAATCTTTTAAGAGCTCGTTGATTCTAGATGAATACTAGACTAATAGGTATAAAAGTTTGTTGAGTTAAAAGAATATAAAAAAATTTGAAGGAAAAATTTTCACACAAATATTATTTTAATTCAATAAAAAATATTCAATTCTAAGGTTTACATAACTATATATAGAAAATAACTTTCAGAAAATTCTAGAGTCTAATATGATAATTTATTTTCAAAAGTAAACAAATCATCAGATTTACATAAATAAAGAAATAAGTCAAAACTAACTTAAATAGAAAAATAAATCAAAACTAACATAATATCTTAAATAACGTCTAAAAATAATTTTTTTATCAAAAATAATTAAGGAAATTAAAAATATATAAATACAAATATTGAAAATACCAAATTTTAAACCTTGCTAAAAAGTGTGAAATATAGATATTGGTTTAGATTTTTTGTTAGGCTTAGTGCTTAATTGTGAAATTCTCATATTATTTATATTAAATTATTTTGTGGACTTGTTGAAATACTAATTAGAAATATAATGAAATTAATAAATGAAATATCATTTAATTTAATTTTGAAAAATTGAAGGTGCAAATGTGAATTTTACTAAATGTTATGGGGCTTTATGTAATTTATCTTTTTTTAACTAGCAAATAGATGTGCCAAATAGTTGTTTTGGGCTGGTTTTGGTTGGGTCATTTTGGATTCGGTAATTTCCAAATCATCTTTTTCCGCACAGGTCACTTTGGGTTTGAGAAATATCAGGTTCATCATTTTTCGGGTGAGTTTGGGTTGGGTTATTGCTGGTTATGGGCGCATTGGGTTGACCTGCGGGTTGCATTCAAGTGAATTTTGTTGGTTGTGAGTTGGGTCAGGTGTCATCATCGATCTACTATCAGGCTAAATTCTAGCCATTTCTGGTGGTCTTCTGCAATCTCACCTATGATGAGAAGGAGATAGATTTCTGCACCTTCTTTGGCTCAAGAGACGGGGAGAGAAAATGAGAAAGTGAAAGAGAAAAGAAAAGGGGAGAGAGAAAGAGAAAGAGAATTAGTCATTTACTCCATAACTATAACTGTTACATTCTCTTATTTATACCTGTATTTTTCTAGGCTTAACAACTCCTCTCTCACTAACCACAAATTGTTACAAATTGATTCCTCAACAAACTACTGACTCTTGAAACCTCCCTACCCACGAAGTACTACAATTTTCTATATTAATCTCGCTTTGTGAGATTGGCCTTGTCCTCAAGGGAAGCATTGTGAAAACGAAGTTGCATGTAATACAAATATTCCCAAGTAGCATTTTTAAGGAGGGGGGACTGCTCCATTCAACAAATACTAGCGTGACTGCTTTGTTCCTTCGTTTGACCATCCTACGCTGCAAAATTGCAACAACAACAAGAGCGGATGACAGAGAGAAGATAGATCAGTGAATAATTTATAATGAGGACATTCATTTCTTGAGTTGATACGTGGAAAGTTGGATGGATTGTAGATGAAATTGGCAAGTCCAATGTATACGCAAGTGCTCCAATTTTGTCTAAGACCTTGTGAAGGCAATAGTACAGGGGAGAAAACTTGTTGAACTGCTGCTGTGGAAGGAAGGTTTGTTTATAAGGCTGCACTTTGACATAAACCCGTTCTCTAATTTGAAGTTGTCACTCAGTTTGATGCTTATGGGCCAGCTGTACCATTCTTTGTTGATCACGATGAAAGATGATACAGCAAAAGCTTCAATGCTTGGTCTCTGCCAGTTGAGTGTTTGTCAATAGCAGCAGCCACATTAGAGTCACCAGGAACATAGAGAATGTGACTAGGAAGTGAAAGACTATAAAAAACTTCAAAGGGATTTTTCGTAGCAGCTATATGAAAATTAGAATTGTCCCCCTAGATTTTTATTTTATTTTTAATTTTACTCCCTACTTAGAATTTTTATTTTGAGCTTGAGTAGAAAAGTTTATGATTAGCGTATTTAAAATCCAAAGCTTTGACATAATTAAGGATGACAAAAGTAGACTTGGAATTTGAGATCTTGGATCTTCTTGCTTTCAAGTATAGACAGAAAATGGAGGGAGACAGTTAACCCTAGTGAGATTTTTTATTTTTTTACATTTGCCCTTAAACCTGGATTTGTGCCAGAAGTTTACATGTCCTATATATATATATATATATATATATATATATAATTATTTTTATTATGTAACATTAATATTGTAAAATTTTAAATTTAAATAATTTATTTACATGATTGCAATCTGAATGATATTATTTTAATAATAAATTTACATATTCGAATAAAAAATATTAATTTTAATTTTCTTGTAATTACTAATAAAATATTAACAGGGTACCAACCATCTAAACCAAATAATAATTTTTTTATCAGTTATATATATATATAAAATAATAATAATAATAAATTTGATAATATTTAAAATATATATGTAAAACTTTTATCTATGAAAATATATTATTTCATTTAAAATAAATTATATTGTAAAATTAGTTTTAATAACCACCTCCCAACATAAATTAACAATAAAATTGAAATATATTATAAAATAAATTTAAATTTTTTAACACTAAAAAATAAATTTCTCTCATTTTCATTTACACAAAAAAATTTATTTTAAAATTTTTATTACCTATTTATTTTCTTATCATCTTAAATTTTAAAATTATTTTTATATTATTTGTTAAAAAAAATTTCTTTTATTCAAATTTATTTCATATTATTGTATTAAATTATTTACAAAATTTACATTTATTATATTATATTTTCTCTGTCCTATAATAAATATTCTAATTGTAAAATACACTATTATTAAAAAAAAAGGGACTATTTTAACTTTTTTAATTTATTTATTATTTTAATTTATTAATTTTTCTCTCATATTTTATATTTTTTAATTAATTTTTATATTTTTCAATACATTTTTAATGAGAGTATTATTATCAAATTAAGATAAAATATAATTTTTATTAAAAAAATGAGATAATTAAATTAAAACATACTAAAAAAGAAATTAAAATATTTATTATGGAACGAAGAAAATATAATATTAATTCAATTATTTTTTATTAATCAATTTAATTCTAATTCGACTCTAATTGAATTTTTAATGTATAATTTTTTATTTCTATTAATTCCAACACGAAATCTAATTTGAAAACATTACTTCTTATCACCAAAATTTGATGATAAGTTTAAATCACTTCAAAAAGAACATTCAATCTAATTCCATAGTTAACCAAATAGACAATTGTGGTTAGATTGACAGAATTTTTTTCAAGTATTAAAATTTGATTGGAATAAAAGGACTTATGGTAAAAATACCACAAAACATATCTGACTGTACTATAATGTGGATAATCTAACAAATGATAATATTAAAAAAAAAACAATGTTATACTTCAGAAGAATTTAACATATTATACATAATACAAATATAATTAAAAACAATTATATATTTATATGTAAGCCAAATCAAAAGTGAATTTTATAACATAATTTTAAAATAATTTGCTCGTTGTATAAAAAAATAAAAGTTGAATTGAGAATTTATTTGATTTATTTTGAGATATCCTTATTCTCTTCTTTTCTTATAATTATTTTTTTTTATTTTATAAAATAGCAAAAAAGAAAAAAAAAATAGTAATTAAAGAAATGGAAATTTGAAATATCAATTTTTGCCCCCGTTATCCTTATCCTTTAACTTCCATCCGCCCCATTTATCCTGTCAGTTACAACAAGCCCTGCAGAAGGATCAATAAATCCATATAAACCACAGAAATAAAGCTCTTGAAAGCTCATTGTTAGCCTCCACTTACCAACTCTATTCTTGCTTCCTCTTGTCCCTCCCCATCTTTCCATTGAATCTGTGGGCGTGCACCTGTACATCTGTAATCCAAAAACAATGAGCTGGTGGTGGGCAGGCGCCATAAGTGCAGCTAAGGCAAGTAAAAATTTAATCCCTTGTATCCAATTCATATCAACAGTCTTGTCTTCTCACAATATTCTAACAATTTTATCCTGTTCTTTTCATTTTATCGAATACAATAGAAAAAATCTGAAGAGTATGATGCATCAGCTAGTTACCAAAGTGTGGCCCTCATCATTGGGGTCACTGGTATTGTCGGCAACAGCCTGACTGAAATCCTACCGCTTGCAGACACCCCAGGTAGTCCATGGAAGGTCTATGGTGTGGCACGCCGGCCACGACCAATCTGGCAGGCTGATCATAGAATTGAATACATCCAGTGCAATGTATCAAATGAAGAAGAAGCGCTTGAAAAGCTCTCCAATCTTACAGATGTAACCCACATCTTTTACGTTGCTTGGGCAAGCAAACCTACAGAAGAAGAGAACTGTGTTGTCAATGGTACCATGCTAAGTAATGTCCTCAAAGCAGTAATCCCAATTGCGGCAAATTTGCGGCATATTTGTTTGCAAACTGGACGTAAGCATTATACGGGTCCTTTTGAGTCTTGGGGAAAAATTCAGCCTCGTGATTCTCCATTCCATGAGGATCTACCAAGGCTTAATGTATTGAGTTTTTATTATACACTTGAGGATGTGTTGTTTGATGAGGCGCATAAGAAAGAGGGCTTGACATGGTCAGTTCATAGACCTGGAATGATATTTGGGTTTTCACCGTGTAGCATGATGAATGTAGTAGGGACTTTATGTGTTTACGCAGCAATATGTAAGCATCAGGGGCTTCCATTAATCTTTCCAGGTGATTGTGCAGCTTGGGAAAAGTATTGGGATGCGTCAGATGCAGATTTGATTGCGGAGCAGCAGATATGGGCAGCAGTAGATCCATATGCAAAGAATGAGGCATTCAATTGCAGCAATGGAGATGTGTTCAAGTGGAAGCATTTGTGGAAGGTGTTGGCAGAGAAGTTCGAGATTGGGAATTATGGGTTACAAGAAGGCAACAAGACAATGAGCTTAGCTGAGAAGATGAAAAATATGGGGCCAGTGTGGGACGAGATTGTGAGAGAGGAGGAGTTGGTGCCTTCTGAAGTTGAGGAAGTTGCGATGTGGTGGCTGCTTGATTTGGTTTTCCTAGGGACATCAAATTTGGATAATATGAAGAAGATCGATGAAAATGGATATTTGGATAGCATGAACAAGAGCAAAGAACATGGATTTTTAGGGCTCAGAAACACAAAAACAACTTTCATATCTTGGATTGATAAAATGAAAGCTCAAAAAATTGTTCCTTGATATGATGATTGATTGGAGTTTTTTGATGTTGGTAAGCTCTTGTTTTGCTTGTTCTTGCTCTGTTTTTTATCATATAAATATTTGTACTTGACAATGCTAGTTTCTCTCTCTCTCTCCATGTAGGGTGAATAAAAAATCGGATTCACTGAAAATCAAAATTTAATTTGGTTTGATTCAAATTTTGATTTATTTTATTATTTAATTTCATTAACCTAATTGATGAATTATATATATATATATATTTTATTAAAAAAATCAAAATAATCGAATAATTGAACTGAAATATGTTATAAAAGTTTTAACTCAATTTAATTCATTTGAATTTAAAATTTGATTTGATTCGATACATTTAATTGAATTCTTCTAAATATCAATTTGATTTGAGCTTAACCACCACAATACTTACCCTATCTCCATGTTTCTTTCTACTGTTTACTAACACCAGATAATACTTACCCTATCAGTTTGATATTTTCCCTTCGAATAACAATTCCATTGACTCAAAGCCAAAAGCTAGAAGTAAATTGTAGAATATTATCTCATAACCTTGAAACCTACGAGGAAAACTTGAAACACCATTTCAACAGAAAAACTTCAGATTCGGTATGCTACTAAAAAATTTTTTTGTTTTATATCTTTGTTTTACAATGTTTTCCTCGTCGTGGAATAAGGGGAAAATAGCAGTACATAAATTATGCCTCGTAATTTCCAAGTACGGATGCAGAATTTCATACGTAGAAGCAGTTCCTCACAAACTCAGAAGCATGTAAGGGAATTAATAGATGTTTTTCTTTGTCAAACACCATTACTTCATCGTCTATCAATCAACGTACACTCCCATCTTCAAAGTCATTAATATACTACGTCAAATTGCTTCGAAGTCATGGTATTCAGCTATATATATATATATATATATATATATATATATAAACAAAAATTCTTTAAACCCATTTTACTTCACAGTGCACAGTGCATTTTTAAACCCAAATTAGGCCTTAATTTCAAATTGTAAAAAGCAATCTATACAATGCAAAAAATGGTATAATACACAAAGAAAAGGACTGGAATGAACCTAAAAGATGCAACGACCACTGGGCTTAATTACCAGAGATCCTCTTGACACCTCTTTGATCCACAATCTTAGTTGGCCTCTCAAAACTTTTACCAAACTGAAATGCAAGCTACAATTAACAGAAACAAAGAGGGGCAAAAGTAACAAATCTAACCCCATATTTGGAAACTCAAATTTTATTTATTTTAACAATTTTCATGTTTAAAAAAAAATAATTTATAAAATTTAATTTTTTAATATTAAAAATTTCAAAATAAATAGAAATTATATATTTCAAAAAATTTAAATTTAATTAAAATTTAATTTATAATCAAATTATATAAATATATATTCTAACCTCCTAAAATTTCAATTTATTATTAAATAAATAAATAAAGATAATTAAGAAAATAAAATAAATTAAATTCATTACTTATAAATGCCCATTTGATAAAATGGCACCGTATAAATACCCATTTGCACCATGTGAAGAGAGTGAAAGTAAGTATAAACTACTTGAATGGAGAGCTGATCCTTGGTCACTGCTACCAATATAAATTGCAAAATTAAACAAAATTAAACCTCAATTTTTAGTGGGTAAGATTTAAAGTTTCTATAACTTTAATAAAAATGAGAAAAAACTTCATACAAAAAGTAAGTAAAGGAAGGTCCTGAACGAGTTAACTCGATGTTTTTCCAGACCGAGTCTGCAACAAAAACTAGCTGCACACTGATTTGTGGGTTCTTCTATTCTATCGAGTTCTCTCTCTGAATTGGCCAGTTAATTAATGACTTTTTTTTTGCTTTAAATTTTTAATGAAGAGTTCCACAATTTCAAAGTTAAATAAAATATTATATTATGGTCGATCCTTAATTTGCTCTTTTTTTTTTTTGTTATTAAACTCTCTAATAAATAATATATATATATATATATATATATAAAAGACAGATGCATAATTTTTTGGAGGGGCGTAATTTCAGTTCAATCTACAGCATAAATTTTTATATGCGTGTACATAAAATTATTATAACTTATAATTTACATTGATTATACGATCCTTCTTTCAATAAGTAACTATAATAATTCATAAATTTTCTCTAATTATTATAATATTATTAATAACGTCAGTGAAAATAATTATTTACTTAAAAATTTTAAAAAATAAAAAAAATGAGGAATATCAAAATTAAATCTAATTATATTTAAAATTTATAAAATAAAATTTATGAAAAGACATCTTAATAATTTATTTATGTAAATAAAATTTATAAAATTTATTATCAGCATATATTTAATATGCATGTAAATTTTTAAATTTATATTTTTTAAGAAAAAATTTATATTTGTAATATTATGAAATTAATAATATTTAGCCAAAAATTATATAAAAAATAAAATTTATAAATGAATTATATATATATATATATATATATATATATATATTAAATGAGGACGATATATATAAATTATCGATAATGTTTGTTAGTCCAATTGGCGAGGAGATGAATTGGTTGTTTGCGGAATTATCACCAAATAAAAATTGCAAAGAGAATGAAAGAAAGGGAAGAAAAAATAACACAATAATTTATAGTGGTTCGGCAACCTTGCCTACATCCACTCCTCAATATCACACTTGAGTATTTTACTTCGATCTTTTTACGAGTGTAAGATCAAATCCAAGTGTTTTGCGGGTTCACACTTAAACTTTTATAAGTGTTTTTAAGGCTCATACTAAAACCTTTACAAGTATTTTCTATGGCTCACACTCAAATCCAATAGAAATACAAACGAAGAAGAGAGAGAATTTCCCTAGAGTTTACCCAACTCTCAAATAATCAAAAAGTCTTAATGAACTCAAGGAATTTACAATTTAAAGCTCACAAATTGATGTTTTACAAATATAAGCTCTCTATAAGCCATAAACAAGAATAATTTTAACACAAAAGTTTAAATCAATGATTTCAATTGTTGTTCTCTTATTTTCTAACCTTCTTAAGTTTCAAATCAACTTGTATTTATAGCTCAACATCAAATATGGCCGTTATGGTCATTAAAAATCAAAATATAGCTGTTAGAACCATTTCCAACGGCTAGTTTAACTATCAGAATCGCGGCGGTCGCGCCTGCGATTTTTTGAGTCGCGTTAGTGACTTTTTGTCTAGCCAGAGCAGTAACTTATTTTTAACATATCTTGAGTTATACAACTCCAAATCATACACCGTTTTTTGCATTGAAAACTTTAAAATGTCTACTACAACTTTGTAGTTTAACTCAACCCCAAAATAGTCCATCTTTATGTTCTAAAAAATAATAATATTTTATTACTCCAATTTATAAGACAATTTGAGCATACTTCACTATTTTTTCAATTTCTCCTTCTATAGAGCTTGAAATGGCCTGATTCTTTTTCCATATGAAACTAGACATCTAGAGCTTAAATAATTTGAAATTTCATGCTCAAATTCTTCTTATATAATTCTCAACAATATTTTCAAGTTGTCCCATCTACTCTGTCCTAGTCTGCCAGCTTAAGCATGATTTCTTCAAAAATTCATATCTTCATTTTCCAATGTCCAATGCTCAATCCAATTTTTATTCCTAAAACTAGACATCCATATCTTTCCATCCATATATGTATTGTCCTAATAACTTCTCTGAATTTATACATAATTTGGCATCAAAACAGACTTTGTACAAAACTATCAGCTTTCCTGTTCGTGCTTTTGAATTTCTCGAGTCGCACCTGCGACTTCCATGCGTCGCGCCCGCTACCGGAGAGACACTGTTCATCTTGAAGCTACTAGATGATTTTAGAATTTTTCAAATTAATTTCGCACCCGCAACTGGAAAGTTTCGCGCTAGCGAATAGAAGTTTTTCAAGGCTGCGACTGACTTTGTTGCACCTGTGACGAAACTTGTTCCTAGCGTCGCGCCTGTGACTATAAGTGGTCGGGTCCGTTACATACCGAAATTCAACAATCTAAAATTATCTTCTTGCACTTCTTCAATTTTGCTCCCCCTAAGCATGTGCACTCAATGACTTCTCTTTAAATGTCATTCAAGTTCTTTTGAATGTGTTAACCTATAATTGAGCAATGATCATGATTTCTCATGCCTTAACCAACTTAAATAAAATGTTAGCTCAAATAACACATTTATATTGTTAGTTTAAATAACGCATTTATATTATTTTATTATCATTAAAATCAAGATCAAGCCCAAGAGGGCTAACAATGTTATATATTTAAAATGCATAGTTAGATTAAATGTTAAGAGTTTATTTCTCAAAGTTGTGGCTATTAATCAATTGTCCACTATGAGAAAATCTATAATTAATCTATCTTCATTGTGATACATATGATATGTGTCCAATTATAATTGGTGTATAAGATTATATTGTCAATATTAAAAAAATTTAGGATTTTATTCTTAAATTGTAAAATCAAGAATAGGAGGAAAAAAAAAAAAAAAACAAAGCCAATTGTCCTGGTGATCACTGATCATGTACTTTGATACACATGTTAGACCGACTCGGTTTGAGTTCCTCCTTTGGCAGATCTTAGAGGTTAATTTCATCAATCATCCCTCAACTTATGACTAACGCACATTATCGTCCCTCAACTCAATTTTGTAACAGTAATATCATCGAACTTACATTAACGATTACATAAAAGTTCTTATGCTCAACTTCTGTCAAAAATATTAACGGCAAGCTTACTTGGCATGCCAACTCATGATTTACAAAGACCCATATGAGCCACGTAAGCCACCTAGTCTTTAAAATGACATAAAAGCCATAATATTTTCTTCTAATTTACATTCACATGCTACCGACCATTTTTAAAATGCAATATTAATAATAAAACTGATATTTAATAAACCCACACAAAAAAAAAACCCAAATCAAGAAAAAAATTCCAAACCCAGAAAAAAAATGTCAAATCCAAATATCAATAACTCTTTCACTCCTGTTACCCTTCTCCTCCGCAACCAAGATCCATTATCTCATATGGTCAAAGTGTGGTTTTTTCACTCCCATTATCCTTCTCCTCTCTCAACCAAGATCCACTATCTCAAATGGCTAAAGTGAGGTCAAGTGAGATGCAATTCGAGCGTAGTTAGATTTGTGGCACTGACAATAAATATAGAGGAGTTTGGGATTTAAATTGGTATTGGAGAACACTGATGGCTATAAAGATGGAGATATGATGAAAAATAGAGTTTTTTTTTAATGAAAAATAGAAGATGGGTTTGGAAATAGTGGTGGTGACCATATAAACTTTGGCGGTGCTAATCACAGGGGTTTGGCTATGAAGGTTTTACTAGATATGGTAGGTTTATCAAACTCTCATTTATGGAGTCTTTGAAATTTGGAATTTTAAGAAGATATTTTCAATTTCATAATTAATAGTTTTTTTTTTTAAATGAAAGAGAAAACACCCATATTTAATTTAGTATTTATTTTCTCTTTAAAATTACTTATTTTGAAAATCAATATATTTTCTTTGTTGTGAGGTTTTGATAGAATTTGAGCTTCTACTATGGGTTTTGATTTTATGATGAATATTCATGTTAAAATTGAGAGATTCCCTTTTTCAGAGAACCATAGAAGCTATAAGGCAAAAATGGTATTTTAGATGAATTTATTGTAGCTTTCAT
>CANXYC010999865.1:0-15410 GCA_948193065.1 Aleurites moluccanus | reverse complement strand
ATTTATTTTCATTTGTCTATTGCTTATTGATATTCCATTATCTGTTATTGGTCGATGCATATTAGATTCACTAAGTATTATATATACTCACCCTCTCACTGTTTGCCCTCTCAGGTGCAGAGTAGGAGGCAGATATCCCAGCTCTTTTGGCTCTTTGTGGATTCTACAAATCTTGTGTCAGTATAATATTATGAACACTGTATTATTTTGTATGTTCATATCCTAGCTGCTCCATGGGTTTTGTACAGTATAGTTAGTGTATGAACATGTATGTATGGGAATATTGGAGATTATTAATGATATAAATATGGTATTTACAGAGTGAATAGTGTTATGTGAGTGATTAGCTATATTTACTGTTATGTGATTGATGATGGGTTTCCGCTACAATATTGGTTATAGTTGTATTTCCGCTGCGATATTGTGAGTGATTGCATAGTATAAGATTGATGGGTTCTACGGATGTCAGTCGCCTCGGCATCTCCCGCACCCTAAGACCGTCGCGATCCGAAAATGGGTCGTGACAGAGGTGGTATCAGTGCATTAGGTTGCCGATATCAGAGCCCTATGCTTACAGATATCAGAGCCCTGTGTTTATAGATAATAGAGCATAGGTTGTAGAGAAATAGTAAATAAGTATAGTATGGGTAAAGTTAAGGGAACCGTGGAGTATAGGAATTCCTGTATCGTCATTTGTTATATTCGTCAAGTATGTATAAGTATTCTGCGTTTCTGTAATATACTGAGTGCGTATTATATTTTTCTAACAGTTTATAGAGATGTCTGATGATAGAGACAGAGGTCTCAGAGAGGCTGAGGTAGCCTCTAATGGGTCCCTGGTTAGGGAGATTTCTGTTTTCGAGGGACCGTTTAGATCTCGTAAGTCTACAAGGGATACAGAGAGGACTGATGATCCCTGGAGATATGAGATGATGAGGGGGATGATGGATCTACGTCGGGAGCTAGCAGAGTTAAGGCAGGAACGATGGAATGTACTGCCACCTCTAGTACCAGCAGCAGTGCCACCCCCTGTTGCACCTGCTACAATACCAGTTGCTCCAGCACCTATACAGCCAGCTGTGGTTCCCAAGGAGCCTGTTGTATAGGGAGGCCATAGAGGTATTGATGAGGATGGAGTGACTATGTTTAGCTTTCTGAAGCTAAACTTACCAGAGTTTAGAGGCGACAAAGGCAGCGATCCCGTGGATTTTCTAGAGGAGATTGAGAAGGTAGATAGGAGACTACCTTATTATGATCTTAGAGCTATAGAGTTGGTTGGATTGTTGTTAAAAGGGAAGGCATGTGCTTGGTTTTCGAGGAGGATGGAGCCCAGACTGTATGGTGGGCATCCACCCTCATGGGCTGAGTTTCTTCAGTGGTTGATTGATGAGTTTATTACAGAGGGAGTGAAGACCCGAAACTTGATTCAATTTGAACAGTTAGAGTAGGGGGATTGGACTGTAGAGGAGTATGTAGAGGAGTTCATTAGACTGAGTAGATATGTTACTCACATTGTTCCTACTGAGGCTGATCCGATCAGCAAGTTCAGGAGAGGATTACATGCTTCGGTTCATAATGCTCTATTGACTACAAAATTCACATCTTTGACTATAGTTATCAACAAAGCTACTCAGATGGAAGAAAAGTATAAGTATGAGATAGTCAAAAGAGATCAGAAAAGGAAAGGTGGACCTGGTTCTCAAACTAGGACAGGTGAGGCTAGCTCCCAGCTGAGACAGATAGAGCCAATGAGTCGATTTGATCAGAGACCTCCATCAGGTAGTCAGAGGAGTAGGGTTTAGAGTAGAGGACCATCAGTGCAGTATGCACCTGCATATTCACAGGGTTCTTCCAGACCTATTACTTAGATGCCTAGTATACCCATTTGTGATTTTTGTGGCAGAAGGCATGGAGGGGAGTGTCATAGGCAGATAGGTGCTTGCCTAAAGTGTGGGCAACATGGTCATTATATCAACAGATGTCCCCTATAGGACGATCAACAGCCATCTGTTGCAGAGTCTCAACCTACAGTACAAATGAGTCATAATGTGACTAGAAAGGCTCCTAGTAGGGGTAGAGGACAAGATCCTAGCAGTAGTCAAGCCTCAGCAGGTAGAGGCCAGGGAAGAGTTTTCATTGTTAACACCTAAGAGACACAGAGATCTGATGATACAGAGATAGGTATGATTTTAAATATGGAATGCCATAACAAATGTATTGTTTAACTCTAGTGTCATACATTATTTTCTTTGCATCACAATTAAATACAGAAAGATAACTATTGAATGTGCCATTAGAGATAACTATACCTATGAGAGAAAGTATAAATAATTAATTATTATTGTCATTCGAGATGTGTTATTGAAATTGATAATAACCTTTACATGTGCTAATGTAATAGAGTTTCCTGTTTACAACTTAATGTAATGCTTGGTATGAATTGGTTAACTGCACTGTGAGCAGCTATTGATTGTTATAAGAAGTTAGTGGTAACCATAAATCTAGAATTTGTTTCATTCTGTTATTCAGGCTAGAAAGATGATAAAATAAGATTGTACAATATATCTAGTATATGTAATGAATGTCTGAAATACTTTAATTGGGATTGATTGGATACCTGTGGTCCGAGAGTTTCTTGATGTTTTTCCAGAAAAGTTATCAGGGGTACCCTGATAAAGAGATAGAGTTTGGAATTTAGGTGTATCTAGGCACCTATTGAATTGAAAGAGCTAAAGATGAAATTTTAGAAATTGTTGGATAAGTTTGTCATAAAATTTGAAGATGACAGTCTTATCTATTCTAAGAGTGAAGGGAAATATGTAGAGTACTTGAGGAATGTGTTATAGACACTATGAGAGCATCAATTGTATGTCAAACGGTCTAAATGCTAGTTTAGCTAATTGATATGGGTATGGAGTTGGATTTGGATCCCAGGATCGAAACCAGACTTTGATAGCCCAATGTCGGACTAAGCCATTGTAAATTGATAATATTAAAGTGACCCAAGATCAGGATCCATATTTTATGAAGTTAAAGAAAGATATTCAAAAATGATAAAGCATTAGAGTTTAGAAATGATGATATATGTTATGGAAGTTTAAAAGTGTTATGAGATTTGACAAGAAAAGAAGGTTGACATCGAGATATGCGAGACCATATAAAGTATTAGAAAGGATTGACAGTGTAGCATAAAGTTTGGCTCTTCCTTTAGGTATGAGCCATGTTATTTGGTATTCCATATCTAAATGCTATGAAATTATGTGCCAGAATTGTTATAAGTATTGAAGTGCAAAATATTGGTGTTAATGAAGAAATGTCATAAGAGTAGAGCCAATAGAAAGTGTAAATCGTTAAGTCTAATAATTTCGGAATAAAGAAATTTCAATGGTAAGAGTATTATGAAGGAATCAATATATGGAAAAGTGTACATGGGAGAATGAATAAAATATGAAAGTCAAGTGTACGTTCTTATTCCAATCTTGAGATTTATGTTTATTTTAAATTCAAGGACGAATTTTTTTGAAGGAGGGTAGAATGTAATACCCTAAAAATATGCATAACAAGTTTTTATGAAATAAGTTCTCAGTATGTGGATTAAAATTATTGAAAAAGCTAAGGATAATTTTAAAAACTCAGTTAGAGTGAAAACGAGAAAATTTTTCGAAAATCGTCGGTACTGATAATGCTGCCGAAAAATAGCAGTACGGTCGTCGGATGAATTTCTGAATTTGGATTGAGGGTAAATGATAATGAGTATTCATGTGTGAATACAATAAAAATAAATATGAGAAAATACTTAAGAACACTGATAAAATAAACGATGGCAAAACCGTAAATAAATGGTACTTTCGGTGAATAGTGAATTTCGACGGTCTGAATTTCAGAACAACTCTGAAACTATTTTTATTAAATAGTATTAATAAAAATAAGATGTTTGAATGTTCACTTTGAATTCCAATTTCCGACGGAATTATCGAAATAAATTACCGAGTGAAAAAAGACCAAAAGTAAATTTTAAAAAATTAGAGGACCAAAAGGATAATTTGCCAATTTTTGTCTTATTATATAAGCATAAATTTGGCCAAATTTTCTGCCATTTCTCTCTTCCACCCATGAGCATTTCTTTTCCATTTCAAATGATTTTTGTTCCAAATTTGTGAAGCAAATGTGTAGAAAATCATAAACTAAAATCATACAAACACTTAACTACCAAAAGCAAGCATAAAAAATTCAAGAAAAATTGAAAAATAAAGAAGGAAATTTTTGGCCATTCTAGAGTTTTTTAGGTAATTGTTTATTTGTTTGATTTTTTTGTTTAATTAGGTTAAATGGATGATAAAAGAATTGGGTAAATAGTTTAATTGCATCAATTCATGTATTAAACAATTTCCCCCAATTTTCTAACTCTAAATTGAAGTTGTGATTTTGGATTTTGAGTATATGGATTAGGATGTATAAATTGGCTTTAGAATAAGTTAATTGGGTATTAATCGATGTTTAATTGATGTTCGTTTCATTGTAGAAAATTCGTTCGAAGAAAATCACCGATTTTGGCCTAAACCGAGGATTTGAGGAATTCGGTAGCAAATCAAGTTTGCCAGGTGATTTAGAGTGATAGGTGAGTCTTCTATGCATCCATTGACATGCCCAAATTGATAAATGTCATTTGGAATCCATTTGTAAAAAAGGCTATTTGGCCGAACCCTATTTGTGATATTTTACCAAATTTTGTGCTTTGGTTTCGGATTTGTTTTTCATGCCAAATTGATGTGTTTGATGAAGATTATTGAGTTATTTTTATTGCCTATGGAATTGCTTCCATGTGTATGTTTATTGATAATTGGAGCAATGTCAATATTGCGCCGAAATCATGCCAAAAAATCCGTAGGCCAACCATTTGAATGCCATCATCGCCAGCGACTATGGCATGCCAATTACGTCAACTTTTTGGCCGCAAATGACCAAAATATGTTTGTTCCCATTTTTGGTCGTTAGGCCTTTGGTCATCGTTTAATCAATAATTTTTGATGTCTTATTGACTTTAGACTCATCCAATTGATTCTGATGAGTTATTGATATTGCCGATGCCATTGTTTTGAAATGACATCTATTGATGTGATTATTGCTTTGATTGACTCCGAGGTGATTTGACAGAGCTGCAGTTCCGACAGGGTAGTGAGTTCATGCTGTCGACCTTAAGCACATTGTATTGATTGATACCCTGTACTAGGAAGGGATGTCCTAGTCATAAGACCTGTACAGTCTTATATATATATATATATATATATATATATATATATCTATATATATATGTAGTGATTTGTGCTTGGCACATTTCTATGCATTTCATGGCTCTATATCTGTCTTTTCCATCTTGTCTATGTGATATTGATTCTATTGATCTTACAGTCATATTCTGTATTTGATTTTGTAATTACAGAGTTTCTGAGTAGATTGATCCATTTATTTTCATCTGCCTACTGCTTATTGATATTCCATTATCTGTTATTGGTCGATACATATTAGATTCACTGAGTATCATATATTCTCACCCTCTCATTGTTTGTCCTCTCAGGTGCAGAGTAAGAGACATATATCCCAGGTCTTTTGGCTCTCTGTGGATTCTGTAGATCTTGTGTCAGTGTAATATTATGAACACTGTATTATTTTATATGTTCATATCCTAGCTGCCCCATGGGTTTTGTACGGTATAGTTAGTGTATGAACATGTATGTATGGGAATATTGGAGATTATTAATGATATAAATATGGTATTTATAGAGTGAATAGTGTTATGTGAGTGATTAGTTAAATTTACTGTTATGTGATTGATGATGGGTTTCCGCTGCAATATTGGTTATAGTTGTATTTCCGCTGCGATATTGTGAATGATTGCATAGTATGAAATTGATGGGTTCTACGGGTGCCGGTCGCCTCAGCATCTCCCACGCCCTAGGACCGTTGCAATCCGGAAATGGATCGTGACAGTTTTAGCATGAAAACATTTAGTATTATTATTACCCATTTGAGCCAATTCTGTCTTAATTTTTGAGCCTAGTATATCTCCTCTTCTTGCCTTGCATCAGACATCTGTTTTTTTAAGAATTTAACATGTGTTGTAATCCTTTCCCTATGCCTTTGCTTAACTGCCTTTAATTAATTCTCAATTTCATGAATTTTCTTTTGAGAACTTGTATTGTTTTCTTTTACCCTTTTATTCAATTGGACTCTACAATTCTTCAATTTGGTATACATTCTAAACATAATAAAGCTCGGAATATCAATATACCAAGCTTCATGAATAATGCCTTACACCATTTCATTACTCGACAAATGGGCATCATAATGGAAAAACTGGTGTTATTTTACTTTAATAAAGGAGGCTTATGATTTGAACCAACATCTTTTAAATGTAAGACAATAATGTGAGGATAAAGAAAAAGCCAATATGAAGTAGCTAAATATTGATCAAGTATTGTTAGACATTAAATGCATTACTCATATGATTATTCCAAGTAAAAGGAGAGTCGTGAAAGCCTAAATCAACTAGCTGCATAGTATCCACAAAATTTATAAATTGATTCAGTTTTTGTTTAAAATAGAATCCCACTCCCTATTTTTCAGACAAATGCAAAAGCATATAGAATTCACTCATAAATAAAAGTTTACTCCCCAAGTGGCCATTATAGATTTTAAGAAAATTCAATTGCTCTCCTCTAATAAATTCTTCGCAACTTGCATATGCAAAAATAAAATCCCAATGGCAACAAGAAAAGACATCCATAACAGTACTATGAATAACAAAAATCTTCAACTCGTTGAATTTCCAACTGAATTTCTCCTTCCATAATAAAGCCAGACCTCCTATTATACCTTCAGGCTTAATTATAAGCTTCTTGAAATTACCACATTTGCTTAGTTTTTGAGTTACCACCTTCCTAGTATTTTTAGTTTTAGAAAGAAAGATGATGTTTGGGGAATAGAATTTGATAATCCCTTTTAAATTATGAATTGTCAGAGGGTTCCTCACACCCTGACAATTCTAAGCCAACAACCTCATTTCTTCAGGTAGGGCTACTTCTAGCTAGTCTCCTCCACCAGAGAATCAAAATGTTTTTCCATACAAGCTTTATTTTCTTTTGCACCATTTTTAGAGTGAATAGCATAATCATCCAATATAAATATTCTTTTCCTAACACCACCGTCCTCTTCGCCTCAAACTGCTTCCCTTTTTGAGAAATGCCACAATGTTCCAAGCTGTTAGAAAATTTAATTGCATTAGCCCTACCTTGGTTCCTTGCTAAGTGATTCCATTGTTTACCCTTCCTTTCAGAATTTGATAAAGTTGCAGTGCCTCCTGTAGATAGGTTGACATAAATTTCCTTCTCATACACATGTTGTAAGACATTACCAGCATCCTCCTTTAAAGATACAAGATCCTCCTTTCTGGTTTTTGAAAAATTGAGATACTTTGTAAGAGAAATTAATTTTTCCAAAGACAAGGAGGCAGTGTAGTCTCCTCCCAATGAAGATTTATGTTCTTCATGCTATGAAGTATGAGTTGTTAAAGATAAAAACTTATCCAAATTTTCATGAAGGCCAGCCTAAATTAAACATGAGTTACGTGCTTTTGAAGTAAGATAACAATCTTCCTTCCGCATACAAGATGGGCTTCTGTTAGTATCTTTTAAATCAGAGAGTTCATATAGCATAGAAGATTTTTAGAAAGCCCATAGGTCAGACCCATTAAACTAGTGTTTAGATTTTCCTTGTGTATAACAGCTCGCTCTGAAGACATAACTTTAGCTAGTAGAGTATTTAATGAGGTTGGTGGTTGATGAAACAAGGCAATAAGAGAAGAAGCTTCTCTGTCACAAGTATCCATTTGAGCTGTGTGTAAAGAAGGAAAAAAAGCTTTTATAATCCTTCTCCATTACTCCTCAGGAATCCACGTGGAATGATCATGTTGTTCAGCCTATTGTTGTGTGTTACTACCACTACCCAATTCATTAATTTGATGTGCCTTATCCTTTGCACAATTTTCAACTTCTAATACTGTAGCTGACCCATGCTTCTTACGTGCTATAATCTTCTTCCTAGAAATAGATTCATCTTCATACCCTAGTTATAGTTTGGTTATTCTGCTTAATCCCTTCTACTCTACAAACTCCTCCTCTTTGCTTTTTAATAGAGAGGAAGCATGCAACTCAGCTTTATACTTCAACTTCAAAGATTTGAGACTAGGATCAGCCCTATCACTCAACCTTTTTGAACAAGGATAAATAACATGCCCTATAAAACCACCATAATAGCATATATCAGACACACGTTTATATTTAAAATTTATCCATCTAAGCTCACCTCCTGCTTTTTGATTATTGAAACCTATGTTTTTTAGAAACAACAAGATTAACTCAAAACCTTAAAATCTCATGCCATCCCTGTCACATCCCAAAACCAGAGATACGAAGGTCCTAGGGCATGGGTAGGCTTAAGGCTATCAAAAACCCATAGAACACACCGACCTAACATGTGGCAATAACAAAATAATATCTATATCCATACATAAACCATAATCATAACCATCATCAACCTGAATGTTTTCATGTGATATAATCACCCAAAATATAATCAACTTGTTCACAATGGATCAAAAGCAAATAAGGTCCTCTATCCAAAATGAACAAGTGATAACCCAAAAGAATATTAAAACCATTCAACTACTATGGAGCTCTAAGAGGATTACATCTCAAAAATAATAACAAAATATATCTAAAATGATCATAATCTACACTTTCAAATAGCTTCTTAAAGAAAAAAGTTAAGAAGCTCTATCTTCGGTCTCTAGACCGACGACTCTAGCACCTGAAAATCACAACAGATGGAGGATGAGCCTTCAACTTAATAAATTATACATATGCCATACCTAAGGTTCAGAATCAAATCAAAGGTTCGGAGTGTTCTCTTTATCGATATATATGACAAACAAAGTTCGTATTACAAATATCAGAATATATAATCAAAGGTCATATACGTAATAGAATCAGAATCAAAGATCAGAAATCAAAGGACAAAAGTGCCTATAAAAAATGGCACATCATAGATACATATATATATATAATGTAATGAAGGTAAATGTATGAACAACAAAGAAATAGAATATGAGTCTAACGATATCCATAAACAGAATAGAAGTACTATGATCTCCATACAAAATATATGTATTTGCACTAACATATGCCTAGAAAAACTTTATGCCCTCTAGGAAGGACTCTGATACTTTTACTCTATCAATTGAATCACTAGTACACACAGTCTTATGATTTATCCCTCATAGGAAAGGCATTTTGATATAACATTTACTCGGTTTAGGATACAATTATTTGAAACAGAGATTCTTATCAATTAATAAATATTTCAGACTAATCAGTTTATACTATAATAATGAGTTAGTTCTAAAGTAATGGATAGCAATACCAACTCTAAAGCACAATAATGATATCAACATATATATATTTATAACAAATATCATTGGTTTCAAGGAAATACCAATTTAACAATTGCATAGATACGCTTAGAATCAATATTAACAAAAGAATCATATATATATATATATATATATACAAAACACATATGCATAACTCACCTCCAAAAAGCAACAATCCAAGCTGAAACTCAAAACCTTATATCAAGCTCTAAATCAACTCAATAGCACTTAATGCTTCAAGCCTATCATATTATAATAATTTCACAAATTTAGGATTTTCCTTACCCAACATTATCCATATCAAATTCTTGCAATTATAGACTTTCGAAAGCTTTCTTAGATAGTTCTTAAACTTAATTTAATCATTCTCAAAGAAAATTATGGAAGAATAGAAAAATTGGTACTATTCATATTACCATTCTCCATTTGTCCTAATTCTTCCAACAACCAAAATCTATAGCCATAAATGCATATATCATACTCCTTATAGCTCATACACAAATATTCTAACAACATATAACCTCAAATTATAATAGAAATTGAGTTCTAGAGAAAATATCTCTTTCTTCTCAAATGGAGATTTTGAAGAAATATTGACTTGGAATGATTTAATAGCTTTCTCAAAATATTTGCCTTCCAAAATGAAACATTAATTTGTGTATTAATACCTTAGAAATACATATTGAACGAATTTAAGGTTTGGTGGTTGAGAAATAAAGAAAAGAGAGAAAATGGTTTAATTTTCGGATGGTTTACAAATGAGCTAATATATATAGAATCTGATGCTTCACGCCTGTGAAGGTCGACCTTTCGTACAAGTGAAGATGATCTTCACACTCGTTAAAGTAATCTAATAAAAATTTAAAATTTAGACAGAAACTTTTTCTATCACTTTGAACATATGGTTCACACCCGTGAAGACTAACTCATGCCCGTGAAGATGTATTATGAGGCATTCTCAACTTCTCTCTAACCTAACTTAACTAAAACTCCACTAAACACAACTTAACAAATAAAACTCTCTGTAAGAGCCATCTAGAACCAAACATAACATATTCTATTAATAATACTAACAGAAAACAAAGCATAATAAAGCAGACAAACAAAATCTATCATAGCACATACAAATTCAATCAGAAATAACCAAACAAAACACAAAACATAAGCAATACATATAGAGGGTATTACTTTCTTCCCTCCTAACAGAAAATGCATCCTCGAATTTTATAGAAATCTTACTCCTAATCTTGAAATAATTGCGGATACTTAGTCTGCATATTAAGCTCGCTCTTCTAAGTGTATTCTTCCATCAGTTGGTTCTTCTAAAGAACTTTTACCATCACTATATCCTTATTCTGAAGTCTTTTAACCATTCTAACAACAATGGCTATAGGAACCTCTTCATAAGTTAAGTTTAAGTTAAGCTCCAAAGGTTGTGCTTGCAATACATGCAAAGGATCCGAAAACATACTTGTAAAGCATAGATATGTGAATCACCGAATGAACACTATCTAAGTCTGGTGGAAGTGCCAATCGATATGAAACAACTCCAACCTTATCCAGAATCTTAAAAGGTCCAATATATCTCAGAGATAACTTGCATTTCTTACCAAATCTCATAACTCCTTTCATTGGCAATACCTTCAAAAAGACCTTATCACTAATGGCAAAATAAAAATCCTTTCTCTTAAGATCAACATAACTCTTTTGACGATTGAAAGCAATTTTTAATCGTTCTTGAATCAAAGGTACTTTCTCGGATGTATATCAAATCAAATTAGGACCTTCAATAAACTTTTCCCCAATTGCATACCAACAAATAGGGGATCTATACTTCCTTCCATACAAAGCCTTATATGGTGCCATTTGGATCGTAGAGTGATATTGTAAGCAAATTTGATCAACGGTAGGTGCTTGTCCCAATTCCCTCTAAAATCTAGAATGCACATCATCAACATGTTCTTTAGAGTTTGTATAGTCCTATCTAATTGACCATCGGTCTGCAGATAGAAAGCCATACTGAAATCTAGTCGAGTACCTAATGAATGATGTAATTGTTGCCAGAATGTTGAGGTAAACTGAGTACTTTTATAAAAAAAATGATTGACATCAAAACACCATGCAATCTCACAATCTCATCAATATACAACTGAGCATACTTAGAAGCTGAATAGTAGTATTTACCGGTAGAAAATGAGCTAACTTAGTTAACCTATTCATAATCACCCAAATGGAGTCATGTCCACTGGAAGTCCTTGGCAAACCTACCACAAAATCTATTGTTATTCTTTCCCATTTCCATTCTGGCAAAGGTAACTGCTGAAATAACCCGGATGGTTTCTGGTGCTCAAACTTAACCTGTTGACAAGTCAAACACTTAGCCACAAACTTTGCTATGTCTATCTTTATGCCATACCACTAATATGATTCTTTAACATCATGATAAATCTTAGTGGCACCTAGATGAAGATTGTAACTGGCATAATGAGCTTCCCTCAACACTTACTCAATTAGATCATCCACTGCAGGAACACATAATTATGTATTATATCTCAATACACCATCCTTAATGGTGAATCTCAGAGCTTTCCCTGATGCTACTTTGTTTTTCAACTTAACTAAGTGAGAATCTCTATCTTGAACTTTCTTAATATGATCAACCAACAATGGTTTAACTCGGAAATGAGCTAACAATGCTCCATCATTAGACAAGCCAAACCGAATGCCCAAATCATGCAAATTCTAAAATTCTTTAATCATTTATCACATACTCATTTAAATGTGAGCCAAACTGCCCAACGATTTCTAACTTAAGGCATCAGCTACTACATTAGCCTTACCCGGATGATACATAATCTCACAATCACAATCCTTAAGAAACTCCATTCATCTCCTTTGCCTAAGGTTCAAATCTTTCTGCTGAAAGATATATTTCAAGCTCTTGTGATCTGTGTAGATCTCACACTTCTCACCATATATGTAATGCCTCCAAATCTTCAAAGCAAACACTACTATCGCCATCTCTAAATCATGAGTTGGGTAATTCAACTCATTTTTCCTTAACTGAAGAGAAGCATAAGCTATTACCTTACCATTCTATTTCAAAACACAATCGAGTCCCACTCTCGAAGTGTCACAATAAACCATAAAACCACATTTACCAAAAGGTAGTGTAAGAATCGGAGCAGTAGTCAAACAAGTTTTTAACTTGTGAAAATTATCCTCACAATCATCGGACCACTGAAACTTCATATGCTTTTGAGTGAGTTTACTCAAAGTAGTAGCTATCTTAGAGAAATTCTAAACAAATTTCCGATAGCCTGCTAGAATCAGGAAACTCCTAACTTCTGTCACATTTGTGGGTATAGGCCAATCTAGAATCACATTAACTTTCTTTGGATCTACATAAATCCCCTCTCTATTAGTCACATGTCCCAAAAGCCAACTCTATCAAACTATAATTCACGCTTAGAAAACCTAGAATAAAGCTAATGTTCTTTTAAAGTGTGTAAAATCATGCGCAGATGGTCTTCATGCTCTTCCTTACTCTTAGAATACACCAATATGTCATCAATGAACACAATCACAAACCTATCTAAGAATGATTTTAAGACCCTATTCATTAAATCCATAAAAGTAGCTGGTACATTTGTCAACCTAAATGGTAGTACCATAAATTCATAGTGACCATATCTAGTTCTAAAAGCAGTCTTAAGTACATCCTCTCTCTTAATCATCAACTGATGATAACCTAATCTTAAGTCAATCCTTGAGAAATGACTCGCTCCCTGCAACTGGTCAAACAAGTCATCAATCCGAGGAAATAGATACTTATTTCGAATAGTGATTTTATTGAGTTGCCAGTAATCAATACATAATCTCATAGATATGTCCTTCTTCTTATCAAACAACACTGGAGCAGCCTAAGGCAAACTACGAAGCCTTATGAACCCTTTATCCTATAAGTCTTGTAGTTGCAACTTCAAATCCTTTAATTCAATAGGGGTTATAAGATACAGAGGTATTGATATCAGATTAGTACCTGGGAGTACTTTAATGCTGAACTCAATCTCTCTATCTGGTGGTAAATCAGACATACATCTATAAACTCATGCACAATAGGAATCTAATCAATGCTCTTCACTTCCTTTTCGTGTCTCAGACATATGGCAATTACCTTTGACATCCTTTCTTTAACAATCTCTTTGCCCCGATGGCAGATATCAAATTATAAAGAACCTCATTCCTTTCCCCTTGGAATTCAAACTTTTCACCCGAAGGTGGCTTAAACACAATATTCTTCCTGTTACAATCAAGGATAGCAAAATACTTAGACAACCAATCCATGCCCAAGATCACATCGAACTCCAACACTGGTAGTTCAATTAAATCTACCTCCAAACTATCGCCATTAAGGTTAAGTAAACAAGAAGGATAAACCTTATTCACCTTTATCTCCTCCTCTAAAGGTATTGACACAACCAATGCAAAATCCAGAAGTTTACATACCACAGATAATTTCTTTACAAAACATGAAGAAACAAATGAATGCGTGGCACTAGAATCAAATAAAGATTGTGCATTCAAAGCTTGAATAGGAGTAATACCTGTCACAACTGTATTTGAGGCCTAAGCCTCCTGTTGAGTCAAAGAAAAAACTCTACCCCTGCCTCTGCATCACAACTGTATTTGAGGCCTAAGCCTCCTGCTGAGTCAAAGAAAAAACTCTACCCCTGCCTCTGCCAATCGGTGCCTTCCCTGAAGCCTATTCCACTATTTGACGAAAACCTCTACTAGCATCTTGGCATTAGCCAAATATCTTCTACCAAACTGAATACCACCTCCTTCCCTATCCATTTGAATTATGGACTGGGAAGCTTGAGGTCTATCTGAGTGAAATGCTTAGGGACAATCCTTAATAAAGTGGTCGGGCTTACCACATCTAAAATAAACACTAGTTTCCCTATAGCGCTTTCCAGAATGTTTCTTTCCATAAGTAGAGCAAAGAGGAATTGAACCTCTAAGAGATGTCAGACTACCAGAACCATAACTCATTTGTGTAGTATGCTTGGAAGTACTTTGTTAATGCTAATATCGACCTGATTGACCTCCAGAATCAACCGGTGCAGTATGAAAAGAAACACCCATACTCTTCACTCCATTCTCATCTTTACCTGACTTAGATGAACCTCTTATCCTTACCTTTTTTTTCTGCTTTCTAGCACTTCTTGCTTCCATTTCTCTGTTTTCAATAACCCGTGCCTTATCCACCAGCATGAAAAAGGAATCAAACTCTTATCCACCAAAACCATGGGGACCGTTTTCCCTTGTGTCATCACGGTTATGTACAGTGCTTGATTGTGATTTTCTCCTTCCCTTGGTAAATCATGATCAGTAAAAGAGATGGAAGGAGCCCTGGTCAAGCTAGTCAGGGAAGCTACCAAGGTCTCAGGAGAGATATCGACTGGAGCTTGGCACTGATTTAACGCCTTACAAAGAGCTTGGCGGTGTGGGAAGGATGACTGGATAAGGCTCCAGATGGAAATGTTGGCTTGGGTCTTCTTTAGCTGTTTGAGGATGGCATCCTCTTCAGGCTCATTACTTATTTTTTCCATAGGCGGGGGAATGCGCTGAACAGGCTGCTGTATGGGTGGGCTTGGTTGGTAGAACCTTCCACTTCTCGTGATTGCATCAATTTCCTCCACAAAATCGTTGAGGTCTAATATACAGCAGAAATCCTCATTTGATTTAATCAAAGAGACAATCTATTTCCGTATCGCAGGAGTGGAGGACATTAACCTGATGGTTTGGGAGAGGGTTGGTATTGATGTTGGGCCTAGTCTTTGGTGGAATGATATCACCACTATCCACCAAGTCTTGAATTTTGTGCCTCAGGTTCTTGCACATTTCTGTTTTGTGCCCC
>CANXYC010999848.1:0-12306 GCA_948193065.1 Aleurites moluccanus | reverse complement strand
GAGTGTTTTTGACCTTTCATTAATGGCATTATTGTCATTAGGCTTAATGTTTTAATCTAAGCCGTTAGATTAAAACCTAATTGATCCAAGGGCCAAGGAAATATGATGTGATCATAATTCATTAACCCTAGGAATAAAACACAATAGGTTGGCCGAATTTCAGAACCTATTCTTACATCAAAAGAATTCGGCCTTTCTCTCTTGCTTCTCCTCCATTCGGCCAAAACCTCTTGTCTTGCACATAAGAGTTTTTGGCTCCTATTTCCAAAAAGCTTATCATTTGATCTTCACATAGATTATTAGTGGTGCTTTCTTGCTCTTATAGGAAAGACAATGGCTTGCTATGACCCTTTCTTGGTGATCAAAGGAGAAAGAGTTTCCCAAATCAAAGGTAAAGATCTTAATTTTCTTTAATGAATCTTCAATTTTGATCTATATAGACTTCTTAGTTTGGGATTTTTTTTTTTAAATTTTTCGCTACGCCTAACGGACTAAATCCCAACAATTACTCTATTTCTAATGATATTCACAGTGTTATATTTATTGTCATATTCATTGTCTACAACAAAAATCAAATCAGACCATTCATAGTTACGTCTCTAAACTTCAGACTCTTTTGGATCACTTAGCTAACTGTGATCCTCAATTGCTTGATTTTGCCTATGCAACTCTATATATGAGACTTTGTGATCGCTAATGTGTTTTGCATGTTCTTATGACTCTCCGCCCTTGTCACGACTCGTTTCCGGATCGCGACGGTCCTAGGGTGTGGGAGATGCCTAGGAGACCGGCACCCGTAGAACCCATCAATCACATCAATCCTAATAATATTGCAGCAGAAATATATCTTACTCACCATCAATCACATAATAGAATATATATAACCATTCACTCACATAAACACTATTCATTCAGTCACTTTCTGTAAATACTACAATTATATCATTAATATTCTCCAATATTCCCATACATACATGTTCATACTCTAACTATACCATACAAAACCCATGGAGCAGCTAGGATATGAACATAAAAATAATACAGTGTTAATAATAATACATTGACACAAGATCTGCAGAATCCACAGAGAGCCAAAAGAGCTAGGATATCTGCCTCCTACTTTGCACCTGAGAGGTGAACAGTGAGAAGGTGAGTATATATGATACTCAGTGAATCTAATATGCATCGACAAATAATAAATAATAGAACATCAATAAGAAATAAGCAGATGACATAAACGAATCAAACTGTCCAGAATGTCTATAATATAGAATCAAGTATAGAATATGACTGTAAGTAAACAATCATATCAATGAAGCACATATCACATGGACAAGATGGAAATGACAGATATAGAGCCATGAAATGCATAGAAATGTGCCAAGCACAAATCACTATATATATATATAAACATAAGACTGTACGGGTCTTATGACTAGGACATCCCTTCCTAGTATAGGGTATCAATCAATACAATGTGCACAAGGCTGACATATGAACTCACTACCCTGTCAGAATGGCAGCTCTGCCAAATAACCTCGGAGTCAATAAAAGCAATAAACACATCAATAGGTACCATTTCAAACTAATGGCATTGGCAATATCAATAACTCATCAGAAATCAATTAGATGAGCATAAAGTCAATAAGACGTCAATTATCGATTAAATGATGACCAAAGGTCTAACGACCAAAAATGGGAACAAACATAATTTGTTCATTTGCGGCCAAAAAGTTGACGCAATTGGCATGTCATTGTCGCTGGCTACGGTGACATTCAAATGGTTGGCCTATGGATTTTTCGACATGGTTTTGGTGCAATATTGATATTGCCCCAATTATCAACAAATATACACATGGAAAGCAATTTATAGGCATCAACCACAACTCAATAATCTTCATAAAATACATCAATTTGGCATGGAAAACAAGTCTAAAACCAAAGCACAAAATTAGGCATTTTACCACAATTAGGGTTCGGCTAAAAAGGGCTTTTCACATATGGATTCTAACTGACATTTTAACAATTTAGGTATAACAAAGGATGCATAAGAGACTCACCTATCACTCCAAATCACCTAGCAAACTTGATTCGCTACCCAATTCCTTAATTCCTCGATATAGGCCAAAATCGGCAATTTTCTCCGATCAAATTTTCTACAACAATATGAGCATCAATTAAAAACCAATTAATACCCAATTAACTTATTCTATAGTCAATTTACACATCCTAACTCATATGCACAAAATCAAACCTTACAACTTCACTTTAGGGTTTGAAAATTGGGAAAAATTACTTAATGTATCAATTAATGCAATTAAATCATTTACCCAATCCTATTACCATGAAATTAACCTAATCAAACCATAAAAACCAACAAATAAATATTTTACCCAAATTACCTCAAAGTGGCCAAAATTTTCCTTGACTTTGTTCTTGATTTTCCTTGAATTTCTATGGCTTAATTTGATGGAATAAGGTTTGTATGATATTAAAATCAAGTTTCCAACAACTTTTCTTCACAAATCAAAGAAAGAAAATCAAACGGGAAGAAAGGAAGTAAGCTACGGTGGAAGAACAAAATTTGAGCAAAAAAATTTCTAAGGCATCCTTATATTGTAAGACAAAAATAGCAAATTATCCTTTTGGTCCTCCAACTTTTCAAAATTTACTTTTGGTCATTTTTCGCTCGGTAATTTATTTCGATAATTCTGTCGGGAATTGAAATTCAAAGTGAATGTTCAAACATCTTATTTTTTATTAATATTAAATAGTAAAAATAGTTTCAAAGCCGTTCTGAAACTTAGATGGTCGAATTTCCACTATTCCTCGAAAATTCTCTTTATTTACGGTTTTGCCATTGCTTACTTTATCAGTGTTCCTAAATATTTTTATCATCTTTCTTTTTTACTGTATTCACACATGAATATTTATTATCTTTTACCCTCAATCCAATTAAAAAATTCATTTGTCGACCGTACTGCCATTTTTGCAGCAGCGATATCGGTACCGATGATTTTTGAAAAATTTTCTCGTTTTTGCTCTAACCAAGTTTCTAAAATTATCTTTAGACATTTCGATAATTTTAATCCATATACTGAGAACTTTATTTACGAAAACATGTTATGCATTTATAGGGTATTACATTCTACCCTCCTTCAAATAAAATTCGTCCTCGAATTTAAAATAAACATGAATCTCAAGATTGGAGCAAGAACGAACACTTGACTTTCATGTTTTATTCATTCTCCCATATACACTTTTCCATATATTGATTCCTTCATAATACTTTTGCCATTGAATTTCTTTATTCCAAAATTATTAGAGTTGATGGTTTACATTTTCTATTGGCTCTACTCTTATGACATTTCTTCATTAACACCAATATTAAATGTACATCTTTTTCAGTTCTGTAATTCAATCAATGGTAAATATTGATCTCACTTACTTTTAAACTTCCATAACACATATCCTCATCTCTGAACTCTAATGCTTTATCATTTTTGAACATCTTTCTTTAACTTCATAAAATATGGATCCCGATCTTGGGTCACTTTAATATTATCAATTTACAATGGCTTAGCCCGACATTAGGCTATCAGAGCCTGGTTACGATCCTGGGATATGAGGATTATGGAACCAGTGGGTTAGATTTGAGATCCCAAATTTAACTCCATACCCATAACAATTAGCTCATTCTTTGCACGAATCAAAATTGTCATTTAGACATTCTAGCAGACATTTTGATGTTCTTGTAGTGTCTGTTACACAGTCCTCTAGTGCTTTACACGCTTCTCTTCACTCATATTATAGATAAGGATATCATCTATAAACTTATTTAATACATAACTTAAATACTTTTCTCATTAAATCCATAAATGTAGCTGGAATATTAATTAACCCGAATGACAATATCAAAAACTTATAGTGTCCATGTCGGATTCTAAAACAGTTGTAACACCTCAACCTAAACCTAACCTAAACCATAAAAGGGGAACTTAGGGGGAAATTTTTTCTTTAATTTGGACTTTTGAATGTTATGTGTTTATGCATGAAATTGATAGATATGCATGTTATATGAAGTGATTATATGCATAGAAGAGGTTTAAAGGCTGTTAGGATGAAATTGAGTAAATTTGAGTTTTTGATGAACTGGGGGCAAAGTGGTCATTTCACACCCCCTCGAGTTTTTATGGAATAAATAACATATTTGAAGGTAAAAAAGAATGTTAGGACATGAAAATGATGATATTATGTTTAAATAAATAATTGTTGAAGAATTAAACCCGGTAGAAGATTATCCTTAGCAAAGCTGCTCGATCTGGGATTTAAATTGAACTAGGGGTAGTTTAGTCTTTTCCAATGCATTATGCAAACCTATGTAATCCTTGTAGGCTCATCTAAATCTAACCATTGGATGAAAAGATGAAGAAATGGATGGTTGGATAGCTAGGTTTCACCATTTGTACCATAAACTCAAAACATAGGATTGCACCATTGATATTTAAAGTTGATTTTTCCAACCTCTTCATCATTCTTCATCAAAACACCAACCAAAACTTTCTCTCTCCTCAATTCTTAATTGCAGCCACCATTGAACTTCACCTTAACTTGTTTTCTTTCATTTTTTGATGGAAACTTGTTAATTCCATCATTCTAAACACAAATATATCTATAGATTCACATGAAAAACAAGAAAAAGTGACAAATCAATCCTTTGAAGTTTTTGAAGAACTATTTGGAAAGTGAACCGTCAAGTACTCCAGCTCGGAGTGTTGAACAGTGTGCCGATTAGGGGCTCGAACAGTGGACTAAGGGAAAAAGGGATAAATTGTGATAAAGGTGAGTCCTTATGTATAATCATGCATGATTTGCATCATATATCACATAAAAAGTCATTTGGACTGATAAAACATAGTTTGATATCCAAAAGTACCTACAGTGCATATTGGCCCGTAAATAAGCCCACCGAAACGACCTAAAATGACCTAAACTTTGTCTGTCCATAAAATGAAATCCAGAAAGCCAATTGGGCCACCACTTGGGCCAATCTTCTAGTCTTGGCCTAAGCTTTAAAATTGTACCTCATGGTCCACCTAAATTCTTTGGTAACATAGTTAACCAGAAACTACTCAAAAATCCTAAAATGGAACCGTAATGGCTAGTGCCAGTTGCGGCAACGTAATTGGGCCCCGCCGAATATTTTTTTGACATTATCCAAATTTGTTCTAATATTCATTATATATATATATATGATTGTTTCATAGCTATATGAGTTCCATTTATGCTATATTTATTATTATATGGAGACACACCCATATGGTATTATAACAGGGCTACCTCGATGGTGTAGTGGGTAATTCCATCGACTGTGTGCACACTGGTGTTTATAGGACCCTTGCTAGGGAGGGATGTTATATTCTCTAGTGTAAGGGCATATCACCCTTACTTAAAGTGGTCAGTGTGTTATGGGACCCTTGCTAGGGAGGGATGTTATATTCTCTAGTGCACTTTATGATAGTGCTTGAGTACTGAATTATAGTTAGTGCGATTGCACTTATGAACCCAACCCTGTTATATCATATATGTGTTGACTTGTAAATTGAATACTTATATGGATATATGTTTGAATACTTACATAAATTCTTATATGGATATTTACATGTATACTTATACAGATTCTTGTATTAACATTTCTTTGTTATCTTATATTGATTCTACAGGCCATATATGGGCAATCATGATATTATGAACATCTACTGCATTTTTATACTTATGGATTCACTGAGTATTTTTATACTCACCCCCTTAGTGGTTTATAATTTTTAGGTCTGCAGTAAGGCATGAATTCCATTGGCACCCTCTACTCCCGCCTTGGAATAATACTACCTGAACATGTAATAATCAAGCTCCAAAAGTATATGTAAATATTTGTACAGTATAAAGGTTCCATGGTACTGTAAACTAAGGAGTGGCATGTATATATATATGTGTGTGTTTGCATCTTTATAGTTTTGCATATAAATTATACTATGGATATATATATGTTATGCTATGAATGGGAATAATTTGATATACAAAGATATATATTGAGTTGATATTGGAGATCCAGAGGGATCATTGATTTGAGTATTGATGTTGATGTATATTGGAAGTGTTATTTACATGTTTTATAGCTGGTCATAGTCATATTATAGAGGAGATGCTGTCGAAATTTCTGTAGCATTATTAAGCTATCTAAGCTGATTACATGAATTGCATGCCATATAGTACAATTATTTGGGTTCTTCGTGGTACTAGTAGCTTAGGCAACACCCGTACCCTAGGACCGTCGCGGCTCTCAGGTTGGGTCGTGACAATAGTCTTGGGTACATTTTCTTTCTTAACTTTTAACTATCTAATCAATCTTTGAGAAGTGTCTTGCAACTGCTCAGCAAAGATATCAAAGAACTCTTGGACCATGAGTATCCGACCAATCCTTTTTGAAATCTTTTACACATTCACTACATATACAAGATATGCTATACGATTCCTTCTTTATTATCTTTCTAGCCTGAATAACATAATTGAAACTAATTCTAGATTCATACTTATCACTTTAGAACTCAAATTCTGGCAACCAGAATTTGACGTTCTTCTCATAACAATCGATAAGTGCTCAATATATAGTTAACTAATTCATACCAAGCATTACATTAAGTTGCACACAGGCAACTCTATCACATTAGCACATAAAAAGGTTATTATCAATTTCAATAACATATCTCAGATGGCAATAATAATTCATCTTTATACTTTCTCTCATAGGTATAGTTATCTATAAGGATACATTCAATAGTTATCTTTCTCTATTTAACTGTGATGCAAACAAAAGAATGTATGAAACTAGAGTCAAAAAATGCATTTGTTATATCATTATGTATTAAAATCATACCTATATCTACATTATCAGATCTCTGTGTCTCCTGGGTGTTAATAGCAAAAACTCTTCCCTGGCCTCTACTTGCTGGGGCCTAACTGCTACTAGATGCTTGACCTCTACCTCTGCCCCTACCAGGAGCCTCTCAGGCCACATTCTGTCTCTTTTGTATTATAGGTTGAGACTCTGCAGTAGATGATTGCTGATTGTCCCATAAGGGACATCTGCTAATATAATGACTATGTTGCCCACACTTCAGGCAAGCACCTGTCTGCCTACGACACTCCCCTCTATGCCTTCTGCCACAAAAATCACAAATGGGTATACTAGGCATATGAGTAATAGGTCTGGAAGAACCCTGTGAATATGCAGGTGCAGACTGCATTGATGGTCCTCTACTCTGAACCCTCCTCCTCTGACTACCAGATGGAGGTCCCTGATTAAATTGAGGCACTGGCTCTATCAATCTAGGCTGGGAGCTGCTCTCCCTCCGCCTACTATGGGATCCTGGTCCCCCCTTTCTCTTTTAATCCCTCTTCTCTCTCTTTGACCTATACTTCTCTTCCATCTGAGTAGCTTTGTCGATAGCTGTTGTCAGAGATGTGAATTTTGTAGCCAATAGAGCATTATGAAGCAAAGCATGTAATCTTCTCTTGACCCTACTGATCAGATCAACCTCAGTAGGAACAATGTGATTAGCATATCTACTCAGTCTAATGAACTCCTCTACAGTCCTGTCCCCCTGCTCTAACTATTCAAACTGAATCAAGTTCCTAGTCTTCACTCCCTCTGTAATAAACTTATCAATCAACCCCTGATGAAACTTAGCCCATACGAGTGGATGCTCACTATACAATTTGGGCTCCATCCTCCTTGAAAACCAAGCCCATGCCTTCCCTTTTAACAATAACCCAACCAACTCTACAGCTCTAAGATCAAAGCAAGGTAGTCTCCTAACTAACTTCTCAACCTCCTCCAAAAAATCTATTGGATCACTGCCTTTATCGCCTCTGAACTCGGGTAGGTTTAGCTTCAGAAAGCTAAACATAGACATTCTGCCCTCATCTATAACTCTGCGGCCTCCCTGCACAACATGCTCCTTGGGAACCAAAACTAGCTGTACAGGAGCTGGAGCAACTGGTACTGTAGCAGGTGCAACAGGGGGTGGCACTGCTGTTGGTACTAGAGGTGGCGATACATTTTACTCTGCTAGCTCCCTACATAGATCCATCACCCCCCTCATCATCTCATATCTCCAGGGATCATTAGTCCTCTCTGTATCACCTGTAGACTAACGGGATCTAGATTGTCCCTTAGAAACAAAAATCTCCCTGACCAAGGACTCATTAGAGGCTACCTTTGCCTCTCTGGTACCTCCATCTCCATCGTTAGACATCTCTGTAAAATTGTCTGAAAAACAGAACACGTACTCAGTATATTACAGATACGCAGAATACTTATACATATTTGATGAATATAACAAAAGACGATACAGGAATTCCTACGCTTCATGTTTCCCTTAACTCTACCCATATTGTACTTATTCACTATTTATCTGTAACCTATGCTCTGCTATCTATAAGCCTAGTGCTCTGATATCTGTAAGACTAGTGCTCTGATACCACCTCTGTCACGACCCATTTTCGGATCGCGACGGTCCTAGGGTGTGAGATATGCCGAGGTGACCGGCACCCGTAGAACCCATCAATCACATCAATCCTAACAATATTGCAGCAGAAATATATCTTACTCACCATCAATCACAAAACAGAATATATATAACCATTCACTCATATAAACACTATTCATTCTGTCACTTTCTGAAAATACTATAATCATATCATTAATAATCTCCAATATTCCCATACATATATGTTCATACTCTAACTATACCATATAAAACCTATGGAGCAGCTAGGATATGAACATATAAAATAATATAGTGTTTATAATATTACACTGACACAAGATCTGCAGAATCCACAGAGAGCCAAAAGAGCTGGGATATCTGCCTCCTACTCTGCACTTGAGAGGTAAACAGTGAGAGGGTGAGTATATATGATACTCAGTGAATCTAATATGCATCGACAAATAACAAATAATGGAACATCAATAAGCAATAAGCAGATGACATAAATGAATCAAACTGTCCAGAATGTCTGTAATACAAAATCAAGTACATAATATGACTATAAGTAAACAATCATATCAATGAAGCACATATCACATGGACAAGATGGAAATGACAGATATAGAGCCATAAAACGCATAGAAATGTGCCAAGCACAAATCATTATATATATATAAACATAAGACTATACGGGTCTTATGACTAGGACATCCCTTCCTAGTACAGGGTATCAATTTATACAATGTGCATAAGGCCGACAATATGAACTCACTATCCTGTCGGAACGGCAACTTTTTCAAATCACCTTGGAGTCAATAGAAGCAATAAACACATCAATAGATACCATTTCAAACTAATGGCATCGACAATATCAATAACTCATCAGAAATCAATTAGATGAGCATAAAGTCAATAAGACATCAATAATTATCGATTAAATGATGACCAAAGGTCTAACGATCAAAAATGGGAACAAACATAATTTGGTCATTTGCGGCCAAAAAGTTGACGCAATTGGTATGCCATTGTCGCTGGCGACGGTGGCATTCAAATGGTTGGCTTACGGATTTTTCGACATGGTTTTGGTGCAATATTGACATTGCCACAATTATCAACAAACATGCACATAGAAAGCAATTTATAGACAAAAGCCACAACTCAATAATCTTCATAAAACACATCAATTTGGCATGGAAAACAAGTCCAAAACTAAAGCACAAAATTAGGCATTTTATCATAATTAGGGTTCAACCAAAAAGGGATTTTCACATATAGATTTCAATTGACATTTTAACAATTTAGGCATGACAAATGATGTATAAGATACTCACCTATCACTCCAAATCACCTAGCAAACTTGATTCGCCACCCAATTCCTCAATTCTTCAATATAGGCCAAAATCGGCAATTTTCTCCGATCAAATTTTCTACAACAATACGAGCATCAATTAAACACCAATTAATACCCAATTAACTTATTCTATTGCCAATTTACACATCATAACTCATATGCATAAAATCAAACCTTACAACTTCACTTTAGGGTTTGAAAATTGGGAAAAATTGCTTAATGCATCAATTGATGCAATTAAACCATTTACCCAATCATATTACCATCAAATTAACCTAATTAAACCTTAAAAACCAACAAATAACATTTTACCTAAATTACCTCAAAGTGACCGAAATTTCCCTTGACTTTGTTCTTGATTTTCCTTGAATTTTTATGACTTAATTTGATGGAATAAGGTTTGTATGGTATTAAAATCAAGTTTCCAACAACTTTTCTTCACAAATCAAAGAAAGAAAATCAAATGGGAAGAAAGGAAATAAGCTAAGGTGGATGAACAAAATTTGAGCAAAAAAATTTCTAAGGCATCCTTATATGGTAAGATAAAAATGATAAATTACCCTTTTGGTCCTCCAACTTTTCAAAATTTGCTTTTGGTCCTTTTTCGCTCTGTAATTTATTCTGATAATTCCGTTGAAAATTGAAATTCAAAGTGAATGTTCAAAAATATTATTTTTATTAATATTAATTAATAAAAATAGTTTCAGAGCCATTTTGAAACTCAGACCGTCGGATTTTCACTATTCCCTGAAAATTTCCTTTATTTAAGGTTTTGCTATTGCTTACTTTAACAGTGTTCCTAAAAATTTTTCTCATCTTTATTTTTACTATATTCACAAATAAATATACATTATCATTTTCCCTCACTTCAAATTCAGAAATTCATTCGTCAACCGTACTGCCATTTTTGTGGCAGCGATATCGGTACTGACTATTTTCGAAAATTTTTCTAAAATTATCTTTAGCCATTTTCATAATTTTAATCTATATATTGAGAACTTTATTCATGAAAACATGTTATGCATTTATAGGGTATTACAACCCTGAATTTGAGTCTACTATTGCTTCACTCCTTCATCGAGTCCCTTGCCTAAATTGGATGTTTTGATTCGAGAATTGATATTTGAGGAAACTCATCTTAATACTCTCCATGCTAAGAAATATTTACCAACCATAGATGCTATATTGGCTACTCCTTTAGGACCTCCTTCTTCTCAACCTATATCTAAAAAAAATGCGGCCTTAGCTGCTCCTTTAAGGGTCTCTCACTCTCCTACATGTTATTATTGCAAGAAACATGGTCATGTGCTTTGGGATTGCCGTAAACTTCCTCAAATTAGACAATCTTATGGTAATATAGGTAACTTCATTAATTTTAATATAAGTGTTTGCTATCCTGCTCGTCCTGCTACCGCCATTGCTGTTGAGGGTTCTACTACTTCCTTTCCTAAATTCTCACTTAGATATTTAAGCCTTGCTCCAATAGTTACAAACTGATTCTAGTGCTACTATATCATTTGCCATTTCTACTACCCCATGTATTTCTTCTTTATGGTTATTTGATTTCTCTTGTTGTAATCACATGACATCTGATTCATCCTTTTTTCCTCCATAAGTACTCCTTATGTTTCACCTGCTGTGCATATCACTGATAATTAAGTTTTACATATTAATAAAATTGGCACAGTTTTCACTTCACTATTATCTCTCTTCGACACTTTTATGTTCCTAAACTTTCTTTCAATCTAATTTTTCTTGGTCAATCATGTGAACTTGGTGTTAACTTACACTTCTCAAGTCAGAGTTGTACTATGCAGGATCTATAGATGGGAGAAGTACTTGGGACTGGGCGTAAAGTGGGATGATTGTTTAAGCTTACTTCTCTTCAATTTTCAACCAATTTTGCAATTGTTATTGTGTCTTCCAGTGTTTGACATTTCTGGTTAGGGCATGATTCTAGTTCTAGACTTAGTAACTTATTTTCAAATGGTTGTTTAAAAGATGTTAAAACATAATAATTTGATTGTGTTTCTTGTTAGTTATCCAAATATCACACTTTACCTTTTGTTCTTAGTGATAATGTTTCTCTTGCACCTTTTGATTTAATTCATTTTCTGTAACACCTCAACCTAAACCTTTTAGGGACCCTTAAGAGGGACTTAGGGGGAAATTTTTTCTTTCTTTATAATATGCTTATATGATGTATATATGCATGAAATTGATACTTATGCATGTTATATGACCTAATTTTATGCATAAAAGTGGTTTAAAGTCAGTTAGGACAAAATCGGGAAATTTTGAATTTTTGGTGAACTGGGGGCAAAATGGTCATTTTACAGCCCCTTTGAGTTTTTATGGATTTAGCATTATTTTTGAATAAAGAAAAGAATAAAAGTGAATGTAAAT